>APFE030237858.1:1304-21316 GCA_000404065.3 Pinus taeda
TCCTGTGATGGGTCACTTCTTGTCGACATCAGCTCATTATCCAAGAAGTTGACTTAGGAACAACCCTTTTAGTACTTTGAAGCTTGCATGCCTCAATGGCAAGTTTCTCTCTTTCGACGATAGGTTTACATCAATGGCCTTCGACCGAGATATTTTACGTGGTGTTTGATGACAAGTCCTTTTTCACACCATGTGAATTGTACTGTAGTGCCCTGAGGGTCATTGTCATTATTGGTGATTCCTCTCGTGCCTGTTAACAGCTTATATCATTGGCTGGTAATCAAGCGATGTCTTTCCATGTTTGACTCCAGAACATTTTTCACATGTATTGACTTGTACTCCAAGTGAAGATTGAATGAGTTTTGAAGGCCCAGAATCTACTTTCATCCATCCGGGCTGCGATATATTCAAGAATATAAAAACATCAAGTGTACATCATTGCCAAACAGATGATCATCCAAATCAAAGGATGATGTCCATATCATCAGTCTGTCACACAGACGATTGTCTATCCTATGTACATGAAAATGAATTTATAAAGCTAAGCATGGGAATGCCTGCCTCAGCTAGATCATGAAAAAATGTTGTCAAAATAATGTATTGTATTGTATCTTATTACAGGTCGCCTCCCAGCTCAGAAAAACTTCAGATCCTCATAGTAAAGCATTTCACCCGACATAAGAAAGATTAATGACCTCATGCTTTAGGGGGAAACTGTTATAGACATTTTTGGGCACTTCAACTCCAATCATAAATGTCCATAAACTGAGGGCTCCTAAGTCCCTAAAAGTGTTGCTTCACTACCTAAAGGAACAAGGTCAACTGATTACATCATCTCCCAGAAGTTCCCCACTGAAAACTACTCATAAATGGTCAAAATTGGACCATACTAAAAGCTCAATGCAGAGGGTACGATGCATATCACCTTCCCAGTGTACAATGTATGATGCATACTGATTTGCTCCTCTGTAGGGTGCGATGGTCGAGAATGGGCAAATGGCAGGGACAAAAATGTGAGGTGGAAGATCATGGAATCTTCCAGAAGCTTCCTCTCTAACACTTGCCTCTCTATTTTCGACCAAGGATGAGTAAGATATCATCGTTCTCCAAGTGGAAGCAGGAACTATCAGAGAGAAGACACTAATCAAGGTCCCAGAAGATGACCCACCTCTCTGTAATCATCTATGTATGGATCCCTCATCACAGAGATCCAGAGGCTGGAATTTTGTATCTTATAGAGAAGTGTTGTTGTTTTTCTGGTGTACATTCATAGTGTTGGGTGATCTAAGCATTGCTTGAGGTGAAGAAGGGCTTCCTAGCTGGAGGATGATGTTGGGTCAGAGCACATAGTTGTAATCTTCTTGCTACTTTTCATCTTAATAAAGCTATTCTTGTTTCCTTCCATATTCTTGTGCATTTATATGGTTAATACACATTTGGTCCTATATTATTTATGAATTTAGATATTTGTTTCTTTCATAGTAGTATGTTCCTGTGATTCCACAGGTTATTTTGAAGCTAGGCAGACAAAGAAGAAGTAGCGAAACTCTATTGAGAAGGAGAGGAAATCAAGCACAAGACTCAGGTTGGTCTTCTTGGTTCACATCTTGCCTATCTTCATAAAAGAAAACAATAGTAGACTTTGATTGTTTGTTCCTAAGATAGCCGCCCATCTTAGTGGGAAGAGTACCATCCAAGTGGACACTATTCCTGGTAACACACCTCTGTAAACAATCATTCCTCCATAAGAATGATCCCTGACAACCCTGTCAAACAATGTGATAGATACATAGATACCTACACATATATATAAACATTAGCATAAACAATCATGACCCTTCCAGAAAAAAATATGAATACATATGCATATATACATATAAATATTAGCATAAAGAAAAACATGATCCATGATGACCCTGTAAGACATGACATACATACATGCATAGATACATACATGTATACATATAAAGGTATCAACATAATCATGATGACAACATAGTTACTAAATATCATAAGATCAAGGTTAAGAGAACTCCCTTGATGCATGCAACACATGCACAACATCGAGAACAACAATTACCAAGATAGCCATTTACCTTACCTCTCTTGATTACCTTTCCCATGACTATCCTGCCATTGTCCATTTACACCAATTGACCCAACTTTTCCAACTGGTTGTAATACTCTTTCTTTAAAATACCCTTATACAAGCACTAAGCTTCATCTAGGCCTTACATAATCTGTTGGGTTTCATTCATCTCTTCTCTAACTCCATTAATTTCCTCTCTCCTAACCAATTCCCAAGACTCTAAACATAAAAAGCAAGCACAAGAAAGAATAGGAAGAAAACCCTAAAAACCAATAACAACATGACTCCACAAACAAAGTTGTATGGCCATACATTAGACATAAACAAAACCGAAATCGACCACAAAAAGGCGCCAAAAGACAAAAAGCACAAGATTGACAACAAACACCATGAATCAATCCCCATGGTTCCCAACACTTCCATGGGGAACATCAACCTGAGCCTTCTTCAAAATTTCATGGTAGAGTCTCTTGCCATGCAACTCCCAGCATCACACTACCATAAACACATAATTGTCAGCGTATAAATAAATATAACAATACACCGATTATCCTATATTTTTATGTCAAGCACAATGCCTTGAAACATAACATATCCGAGGCACCTCTCAAGAGACTTCAATTCCATTGACATATCTACATGTAACTAGAGACTACCTATTATACATGTCAAGTACATGTTCATGAGTCTACCAGACACCCACATGATGTTAGGAAAAATGAAGGTTAAGAGGATTTCATGTATGCAAAGCACTCATTCATTTGAAATTAGGGCTTACAAACATAACCAAATGAATTCTTGTCCAATTTGTTTCTTTTACCTTTTGAGCTTGTTGCAATCGAGGCTTACTATGTACTATCACATAACCAAGCTATTAGTTATATAAACACATTAATTGTTACCTTGCCATGCTAATACCAAGCATGTTTCCTGCAATTATTTACATATGTCAAGCACATGTTCCAAATATCAAGACAATGATATCTATCAATTTTAAATCAACCTTTGAAAAGACTAACAATCATGTCATAGTCCATAGTCAAATCATAGTCATTAGAGAAAATGCTACAACTATCACCTATTACACTCAAGTACATGTCAACTATGTTAACACATATGTGTTAGTACAATCATCTTAAAACAAGATCATTTGAACACCTTCTCATATCATTTAAGTAATCAAACATTCATACAACAAATAGATGGCATAATAGATAGTAACATTCAAACACTAATTAAATGACATAATCAAACATTCAAGCACAAAGTAGGTGACATAAGCAAGCCCATACCTTAATGTATCTTATAGGAGGTTATCTTGTTTACAAAATCAATCCATATTGGCATGATATAAATTCATGATATATCAACTTAAACTTAAATAAGATCATGATATTCCAAACAATAACTAGCTAACATGTTCATATCATAAAACCATAAACAATTTTTGTTCAGGCATAACAACCACGTATGTAAACTCAATCTAGATTGGTAGAACACCATATCACAAATATGTCAGTTCATCCCTGAATACCATAACCATAACCATATGCATAGGCTAATCCAGCTTAACACAATACATATAACATCAATATCTTAAATGCAATAACCCTAACCATCAGGTTACTAGCATATAACAACAAGTTACATATCATTCTCATCAACAACATATAACCTAATTGTTAAGATAATTGTCATAAAACAAAAACAAGTTAACTTATAACATTCTCATCAACAACATATAACACAATCATCAAGTCATCTAGCCTAAAACAACAATAGAAATGCATGTAACCACATGTTACTATCATTCCTAACTATCTAACACATGTGCATATGAATAAACTAATCAACTAGAATCTATCATGCATGTAATCATAATCACCAATAGAATCAAAGGCATACACATAACCATAATTCATATAACAACCCTTAACCTACATACCTACATGCCCAACATACAAACATGTATGATGACATGTTCTTGCCTCGAAGTCAATTGTTGCAACTTCACATTCATGATCTGTACTTCTACTATATCTCAACCAACACATTAGCATCATAACATACCAATAACATTGATGAAATAATTTCATAGAATGACTTCACAATGCATGCAGAAGAACATATACACACTGAAATGCATAACAAATGCATATACAACCATACACTCATGATTAAACATCCCACAACAACAGCATCAACATTCACATGGTGAGAACACTACAACCATGACCAACACCATGTAAATGCAACAAGAACATGCATTACAAGCATAAGGAACACATATGAAATCAACGTGAATGCATGACCAACAGACCACCAATCTAGTCCGAGGGTTGAACCATGCTTTCATAACACTCTGTAAACCCTCCTCCCACATCTATCCAAGCAACCGTCCATCCGAGGTAAACATGTGACAAGAGGCCACTATGATATGATTTGACCTCCTAAATCATGTTAAGGAAGTGGAACCGATGGAAACACACCATATAGACCTTCTACATAATCATTAGGACCCTCAGGAACTAATGCAACCTTTCTTCCAACCAGCGCTCGGGTCCCACTAACATTTTGGACCACTTGACCTCTAGACACTCCCATGCTATAGGCATGCCAACGTCCAGGAGGCTATAAGTGCTCTCATGACAAGGAATGCTAGTGTCTAGGGACTATTTTTCTCAAGGTTGTGCTAGAAGCTCTAGGATTTGAGCCACCATTGAAGGCCCAAAGCCCAAGTCACTTCCCATAATTAAATAACACCTTCAAAACATTAAGATAATAAGGAAATTACAGTGCAAATGTAATTACTTGAATAAGACCTTGACTGGAGCCCTACTAGCCATGAAGGGAAGTTTGTCAAACATATCAAAAAATGTAATCTACTAGTGTAAATAATATATCTGAGTATATGGGTCTCATATTTAGCTGAAAATCTCTAATCAATGTTGATTCCTGAACACATGAACTACCATTTCGTCCATTATGACATATATACATTGTTCATTCATTTACAAGTAAAAGCATGATTGGAGACATACATATCCATTTTCATAATACATATTCATAACCAACATAATAGCAAAAGAAATACCAAGGACGAAATAACCATACAATCCACATATAAACCACATGACATAAAAATGAGAAATAGCCTCATAATAATGATTCAAAATCTAGACTAGGGATGGGACTCCCACATTCCACTCGACCATACAATGGTTGACCCAAATCTCTCTTAAGTCATTCACCCCCCATGACATATTCCAAGCATGAATGTGGGATCTCATAGAACACATCAATCCAAAACCATCCAAGGCTTCTAGAGGCCATCCATCTCAACCCATCAAACAATGATTCAACCTCATGGTTGGACATCACAAGATCATCATTAGACTAGTCTCTACCCAAGATTTCCATGGCTCCAGAGTGTTTGTTCCAACCAAGGCTTCCAGGACTAATAACTCAACCCATAGCTCATTTTGGGCTTCCAGATCATTTTTCCAGTTGTCGCTTCTATGACTAGTAACTCAACCCACAACTTTTTCTGGGCTTCCAGAATGTTTGTCCAACCAAGGCTTCTAGGACTAGTAACTCAACCCACCAAGGGCTTCTAGAGTTTATTTCTAACCAATGCTTCCGGAACTAGTAAATCTATCCAAGCTATTACAGTGCTTCTAAAGTGTTTATCAAATGAGAGATTGCAGGACTAGTAACTCAACCCAAGCCATTACACGACATTTGTCCAACAGAGGCTCCACTAACTAATAAATCTACCCAAGCTAAAGGAATAAAAACAAGGAAATAAATCCACAATCACCATGGTTATCTAGGAAATGGAAAGGCTAGGCAATCCACTGTCAATCCTGGCCATCCTCCATTCCAATGACAGATAAAAAAAACGAACAGTATGCATATTCCATGCATGGAAAAAATAGAGAGGAAAACATTCATGTGGCTCAGTTCCTGCAAGAAAAATCTATTGTAGTTATTGATCATAATGTCCTCTTGTGCTTTCATACTCTTCCTTTTCCTTCTTGCTCCAAACATACAAGAGTGTTCCAAGAAAAATCTATGTATCGAAGACTATGAGAGAGATAATAGAGAGAGAGATCCCAAAATTGAACTAACTAAGCTTACACTAACCAAGCCTTTCTCACTAATCTTCACAAGGATAATTATCAATGAGGACTCTCTTTTCTTCCTTTTCCATTATTTTCCTCTTTACATGCAACATATGACCTTTCACCTTCATTTTCTCCTAAATCCATTATTTTCATAAATAAAATGTCAATTAATGCCTCTTTGTCTTTTCAAAGCCTTTTCCATTGGATTTTCCAACTTCCTTAACCATAATAAGCTGAATGTACACCCACAAGGATGTTTTTCCCACCATTCATCTTGGAATACAAGTACCATTACCATCGCTTTATATATTTTTACATGGATTTTCAACCAGGGCCATTACATATGCTTAATTTTTGTCTTCTTATGAGTTGGCTCAACCAATAAAAAGTGTGTGCTGACATAAATATCCCTGCGCAACCATTTGACCATATCAATGCTTCCTTAATGATAAGCGATTTTTTCCAACAATTATAAATAAGGTCAAAGCAATGTTGCATGAACAATGTGTCATGGTCATCGTCATCATTGATATGAAAGTGATACTCCTTAATCGCATCATGTGACTCCTCAGCATTATCCCTACCATCAGTGTTGAATTGTACATGTATGTATAGAACATGTACTAATATGTAAACATGTTTTTAGTGATAACACTCACTCTGTATCTCTGTCGTAGGATAAAATGTGTAATTCTCAGCAAATTCCACCACTGATAAGATTGCTCCTAGTTGAAATACTTGGCAAAAATGCTTAAATTCAAATCCTTTCCACCTAGACCTGTGTGAGATTTTATATATTTATAGATATGGTTTGGAAACACCTCATGGATTGTGAAATAGAAATATCATCCTCAACATATTTGATCCTGTTAGGTGCAACAGTTGAAGAAGATAGTTGATTTCCCACAACATAGTCATAACGCTTCCATGTGACGGTGACATTTGACATCCTAGACTGGTGGGGGTCAATAAGAAAGCTTATATGGAATAATGCCAAATCACCACTTTGAGTGCATCTTCTCCCACCTATACATATTTCCTGTCAATACAACTCTTGTTGCTCCCTTCTGCATAATATTGATAAAGAAAAATCATGCATTATAGGAGGAGGAGGTTCGTCATGAAAGTTATTCTTGTAAAATGCCTAGAAAGTGTCACAATGAAGATGAAATTAAACATGAGATTGGAATCAATAGGTTTCACATATTGTATTGGGCCTAATAAACCATTATTTTATTTCTGAAACATCCTTATGAATATCTTCACATGCTGATTGATTTCCAGAAATTCCTTGAACAATGCAACTTCTATCATTTCTAAAATGTGATTACTACGTCATACATACAAACCTTTAGCTATTTTATGTCGTACGTCATTATTTCTATCTAGAATAGAAGAGGAATTAGTCTCCCAAAACTCTACTGCAAATTCTCTGACTCTTGTTGTAATCCTATCTTGGAAGGGCGGCCTTGTGATAACAGCACAACAAGTAGATTCATTAATTTCATTGACTGACGACCTTAATTTCGTATGCTTATTAAAGATTTTTCTCAAGACATGGAGAAATTTTAACACTGTTTCCAACTTTTGTTGTCCTAATATACTTGGTGCAACAATAATAGTTGTAGTTGACTTGCATGCAGCTCGAGCATCGAGTTTTTCTAATTTTCCAAACATAGTGAATGCTTTTGATATATTTTCAGTGACAGTCATATGTGTCTTCTCTTTTATCATCTTCAAGACCCAAAATATTTGTGCCATGTTTTAGTTTCTTATGTTTGATCAACTGATGTGGTATATGATCTTGTGTAAAAAATGAATGTTTCTTGAAATGTTGTAAAATGATGTTATTGACATGGTAACTAATAGTGTGAGTGAGTATAGGCTCCCCAAGGTACTCTATTTTGCTTGCATCCAAGTTTTCTACAAACAATCCACCCCTTCCAAAATCACTACAACTCCCTATTATCATCTCTACTTGAAAGGAATCAACTTGTTCTTCCATGGTTGATGAACTTCATAGGGAAAATATTTTTCCTCCATTGCTTGATTAGATTGACATGGGACATGTTCTTTACCTAGTAACAATTAATCATCTTCATAGGGAAGTTGTTCCTCTAGTGGTTTATCAAGTCCATAGGGCACATATTGATCATCATTTGTTTGATCAACTTGATGGGACACATATTCTCTGTCATGTGGTTGTTCAATTTCCATCCCAACATAGTGGAATACAAAATATACTTGTAAGTCAATTGAAACATCATCATAAGACAAGCGAATAGTAAATCTACGCATTTTTATTTAAGAAGTCACCATAGGTGGAAGGTCCTTATCTGATTTGATAGTAGGCAGCTAGGTAGTAGAAGCTAACATAGAGCAAGGATTAAAAGTTGTAACATGAAAATAAAATGGTTTCAATCTGAGGGAAATATGATTCAAAGAAGAACGCACAAGTAAAGGTATTCGTTCTTGTGTAAAAAAGAAGGGTGATTTAGAATATGATGGAAGGTAAAAGCATTCCTCCTCACTCAACAAAAATCAATTACATAAGACTGTTGCATTTGTAATCACACAAAAATAACATACATTTTCTTTAGAAAAACCAAATGAATCACATACATAAGACAAAGAGAAAAATAAATGGTTAATTTTCCTTTTAGTTATAATATGTAAAAAAATCAATAGTTTTTTTTATGTGAGGTTCTATGTATGGTAAAAATTCCTTAAAACACCTAACATACTTCCACTCAAGTGGTAACTTGGCCTTCCAAATATTTTAGAATAGGGTACTAGGGCCAAGTCATAAATGTCATTGGAAATGCTTTTAGCATCCAAAAAATAAACCAAGTTATGGAGAGAGTTATAATGGCAAAACATACTAGGGATACATCCCAACAGAGCTTGTGATGCTTCCATTAGCCTCACCAATATGAGCTCAAGTCTAAGTTCTCCAACATACCAACCTATAGGAAAGCATGCCATAATATTTGACTGCTAAGTTACCCGCGTCCACTGAGACTGGATGAACCTCAACTTTTGGCATCAATTTTGGACCCAGAACCCCTACCACGTGTCGGGAGACAACATTAAGGTCCATGATAATCCACCACCTAGGCTTTACTCCCTTAAATATTTTCTCTCCATTTACTGCATTCCTCATAGGATGGTGTAAGATTTTAAGCTCCCTAAATGAAACTTTCTATGTTTCAATATTAAAAGCTAGCATAAAATATTATGTGATTCTTATCACCATGGTCCTAACCTAAACTATAAAATACCTTGTGGCCCCTGTGGGGAATTTAGTGTGTTTAGGTTAAGATTGATTTTATAAAGGCTTTGCTTCACTTAGGGTGTGCAAAAGAATATAAGCTCAAATAAATTAGGTACAAACACTCAAGAAAGAGGATACCCTTTACACAAATATTAATGGAGATTAGTGTGTGGGGTGAATGTGTGTGCAAGTGAAATTGTGAGCATATAAAGTGTGAATTGATGTGGATATGTGGTGATCCTTAACAATTCCCTTATTTAAACTATGCGACCTTTGTTCCTTGCAAGAAAATAAATGATTTATGGATGATGGGGCACATACTTCTTTCGTAATTATACTATGTGAGCATATCTTTGTGTGCAAAATTTCAAAGTAAAGTATAGGCAATTACTCTACTTGTAATGGTTAGTAAACCAGATTGGTTAATAGTGATGGTCTGTGGAAGGTGAATCTAGTGCACATACAAAGTATTGAGTTGAAAGCATGTGGCTATTTGATTCATGATCATTTAATACAATTCTCCTAATTACACTATGTGATGTGTGTTCCTTGTAAGAAAGGAAACGATGTGTGGATGATTGATCACTTAATTATTTCCTATTTATACTATGTGAGCATATGTTTGTGTACAAAATTTCAAAGTAAAATATAGGCAATTGCTCTACATGTAATGGCTAGTAAACCAAATTAGCTAGTAGTGATGGTGTGTGCATGGTGAATCTAGTTCAAATACAAAGTATGTGAATTTGAAGTATGTGGATATGTTGTTCATGATCCTTTAGTAGAATTCCCCTAATTACATTATGCAATGTTTTTTCCTTGCAACAAAATAAATGATGTGTGGATGATGGGCAACATAATTATTTCCTAATTATTCTATGTGAGAATATGTTTGTGTGAAAAATTTTAAAGTAAAATATAAGCCTCAATTACTGTACTGATCATGGTTAGTATATAAAATTCATTAATAGTGATGGTCTCTACAAGGTGAATATATTGCACAGACAAACTGTTTGAATTGCAAGTATGTGGATAATTGGTTTATGATCCTTTAATAAAATTCCCCGAGTTACACTATGTGATGTTTGTTCCTTGCAAGAAAATAAATGATCTATAGATTATGAGCCACTTCTTTCCTAGTTATACTATGTGAGCATATGTTTCTCTGCAAAATTTCAAAGTAAAATATAAGCATCAAAAACTCTACTGGCAATGGTTAGTATAGAAAACTAGTTGGTAGTGATGGTATGTGCAATTTGAATCTAGTATACATTCAAAGTGTTTGAATTTCAGGTATGTGTGAAATATGTATTATATATTTATAATGTGTGGTTAAATATATTTCTATAAATGGTTAATAAAATACAATATTGTCAATTTTTTTAAAATTTAATTTGATAAATCATAATAATATTATGTCCATTTATTAAGTGAAGCATTTTACCATTTTCAAAATTAGTTCTTCTTAGCAACATTTTTTCATTTCTTCAAGAGACTATATAAATCCATAAAAATAAGTGAGTTCTACAACAAGGTGAAGCATTTCAAGACATTTTTCAAATTTACTTATTCTTAGCAATAATTTTTTATTTCTTCAAAAGACTATATAAATTCCAAACTAAAAGTGATCCCTACTATAACAAGGAAAGTATTATATTTTTGTTCATATATATCATATATCAAACATTTCAGTTATTTAGATCGAATGTCAATTATTTAAATCTGAGTCTGTAGGTTTTTGTGGAGTGGTTTTTGAGAAATTGAATTCGGATAATCCACAGTGTTCTTCATTATTTTTGTCAACGTTTCGAGCCTATACCAAGACTCATCCTCATTTGTATCTACTCATTTGTATAATAATTTGCAAGGTTGTTTAACTAAATACTAATACAAATTAAGTTTAAATTCTTATATAAGAAACTTCTAAATACATATTTGAAAGGGAATTATTACTTGAATAACTTAATTATGTGGCAAATCTTTTGAATTTGAGAGAATGGTAGATTCTTGAAAAATCAAGCAAGTGATTACCAAATTGAAGGGCCAAATTTATTTCATGAGATAAAAAAAATATATATCTATATATTCATACCAATTCAATCAACTATACGATAAATTGTGATTCAAAACCATAAATCACATAAAACACACTCCATGAAACAATAAGGAACATATTCAACATATTTTTTAGTATGTTAATATTTGAAAGCCTACTATAAGAAATCAAATTATTTGGAAAAAGAAAATCCTTCATTAGAAGCACCATATCCTTTAACGTTTTAAAATGTGTAAATAAAATTAGCATAAAACAATAGTAAGAATAAATTTCTTAAAGGAAGAACTTATCATAACTATAGATAATTTCACAATTCCAAATAAAAAGTGGAAGAAATGTGGGATAAGGACAGTGAAATTGTTGATAAGAAAACAAAAGGAAATCAGGAGATAGAGGTTTTAGTGGATTTAGAGAACAAGGAAGATGCTTCAAGGTATTATGAACAATGAATGTACATTGTTATCATTTGTGGTGAAGAGGGGCACAAATTATTTGAATGTTTTTTTGGGAAAATTTACATGGAAATTTTAGAACAATAGTCAAGTATCGCACAAGGAGGTGTAAGAGGATTCAAAAAAATATATCATTCCACAAGGAACCCTTTTTATGCATGTGAAAAGATGGATATCGGTTGTATATTATGTTTTCAATTGTTTTCATCAAATCTTGACAAAGTTTAAAATAAAGAATTATTTTTTACTTTTGAACCATATTTTGCAGGGTACTTCATGATTACATATGTTGAGAAACAACTAGATAAATTTAATCGACAATAGATTGCCATAGTCTAACAAGATTAACATTGTAAACATTTCTAGCATATCATCAATACATACATGCTAATTCTTTTGAATTTATAATTTATGAATTTAATATTCATTAATCATGAATCTTCCATGGAGCATTATAGTTATATGGAATAATACACTCCTTTTTGTGCAAGAATGAATATACACTACACTTTCTATGTCTTTAAAAAACATGTTCTTTTAAAAAAAATCTCATAACCTTCATGTGAGAATTGAAAGAAGAAACTTGTGAGGTTTTCAAAGGTAGGGATCATCATTTAGGATTCAAAGAACCATTAAATGTTAAATATGATTATGAATGTTATGAAAGTTTAATGGTGTTAAATATATGTTTAAAAAAGAATGTCTTATCAATTCATGCATATTAGAAGTAATATTCTTTCTCCTTCTAGATATTGCCACATTTTCTCTGTTTTAAATCCTACTTTGGATAGCAAACATTAATCAAGCTATTTTTTTTAGGTTTTGGGGCATCCATGTGACAACCATTTTTGCTAATCCCTCTTGTAAATAAATTGCCAAGAATTGTAATAAATTTTATATGGAAATGATGTTCTGATGATTTTTTTGGTTAAATCACATCCATAGTTTTTGCAGGTTATCTTAAACCATTACAATTCAAAGGTGGTTCATAATTTGCATGGATTCAAGTGGTTTCAAAAAATTCCAATAAACTATGGTTTCAGGTAGTTTTCAATAATTTGCATGGTTTCAAGTGGTTTTCAATAATTTATATGTTTTCAAGTGGATTTCTTTAGGTTTTGTTACATATAATTTTTTAACTACATGGCATTATTTTCAATTATTATATTATTTTAGTTTTATTTTTTCATTCCCCATTTGTTTATGGTTTTCAATCATATTTCTTAATGCATACAATATGGAGGAAGTAATGTGATAAGTGAGAGAATTTGAATTAGTTGTATTTGCATGAACTTCTTGTTATATTAATGCCTGATGTCTTTTTCTCTTCCTTTCTCTATATGTCTCTCATATTTCCTTTCTCGAAGGAAATTTATTTCCTTTTGTAGATCCAAATCTCCAATTTCCCATATTTGTTGTGAATCTTTGTGTAATTTCCACTCTCTAGTATTTTTCTATGAAAGAATGTTTTTTTCTAGTTTACTACAATCGAATTTGGACACTAATCTATATTTTGACAGCAAAGGCTCGATCAATCCATTGAGCCAATGGTTACTATTAATACCATGAATAAGATTTTCTAAGTGTTTTGGCAGCTTATAGTTTTTAATGGTTCGATTGAGCCTATGAGCTCGATCGACCTGTTTGTTAACCACATACATCGCTTGATAGAGGGTTACTTGAGCACTCAATAAAAAAAAAAAAAAAATTAATTTAAGCATCTGATCAAACATTTAAATCATCCAATCGAGTTCTTGAAGTCCTAAAAATTATAGTTTCAGCGCCTCTTCTACAAATTTATTTGCAACATTTTGTACCCTATTGGATTTAGGGAAGAATTTTTAGTTAAGTGGTGGAGTTGATCATGTTAGATTCATGAAAGAATGATCTATCTAATGGCATATGAATTGGAAAATTTTGATTTCATATATAATTTTTCATCTACTTTCTTTTAAATATAACACTTTAATTTTGTTTTACAATTTCAAAGGGGCTAAATGAAAAATCAATAACATAAAATATACACAATGAAAAAAAAATACCACTATATTCGTTTATGAGCCCTCTTCGAAAGGATATTCTTGGTTTTTCAATTTGTTTAAAGTGTTGAAAAAAATCTAACGAGGACACGTGTGTCCAAAATAGAATTGAAATATTACTTTGCTAACATAGAAAATTAATAAAAATATCTTTTTTCATTAAAAACTTAATTTTTAATATGAAAAACTTAGTTATCTCCATTCAGATCATTCTCATATATATATCATTTAAAAATTACACATTTTAGACTAAGTTATACCACCGGATCATACAGATACCTCTTAAGTTTTGCGAAAATTTGCGAGGATATATTGTGCATTTAATTGAAAATTGAGAGATTATACGACACTAATTTTTTTGAAAGAAATATCACTAGGACAAAAGCATAATTCTCCACATATATATTTTTACTCCAAATAAAAATTCACAATATGAATTTTAAGGGGTGCAATTTGATAAAAGAGGAAAGACTTGAAATTTCATCACGACTTTCAGCCCAAAAGTGTAACCCATCTTTATGATTTCACCCATTGAGGAAATCCTTGCCACAATGCAACATTGGTTGATTTTCATATTGAGAAAATATTTGTGATAATGTCACATTGTACTGTCATTGAGCATGATCATAAAACTAGTTGATTTATATGAAATCCAAATATTAATATTATAAACCCTATGAATAATATTATAAACTAGGAATATAAACCCTTAGACTAATAAAATTAACAAATTGATATTATAAACCCACGGGATTATAAACCACAAGGAATAATATTAAACCCAAGGGATAAATATTATAAACCAAATCTATAAAAACCCTAACATAAATATTAGAAACCTTAAAATAAACATGGTTGACCATGTTTTACCACCATTGATTTTCATAATGAGAAAATCTTTGTAACGATGCGATGTGGGATCATGGTTGACAATGTGTTATAGACATATTTGGGCACATCAACCCCAAACTTATATGTAAATTTATTAGGGGCTCATCAACCCCAAAAAGAGTTGTTTCATACCCTAAAATAACATAGTCATATGAATACATCATTCCCCAACAATTCCATCTGAGAAACCATCCAAAAATTGCCTAAATTGAACCATACTGATTGCTCCATGGGAAAAGTGCGATGTGTACTGAGTGGTACACTGCAACAGTGTGATGCATGTTGTTTAGGCCTTCTATAAGGTGCGATGGGTGAGTATGGACAAATGTCCAGGACATTTGTCAGTTGATTGCTCATGTGTCAGTTGATTGCTCATGGAATCTTCTGGAACTTTCTCATATGCCACTTGCCTCTCTAAATTTTCCCAAGGATGAATAAGGGATCTAAGAAAACCTCCAATCCCTTCTCTTATGGAACCCATTGTAACAAGTGGAATGACACTCATCAAACCCCATGGATGACTCATACCCTTGCAAACATCTATAAATGGATGCCTCATCCAAGAGATCCAAAGGCTGAAATATTGTGAATTGCAAGGAAGTGATGATAGTTTGTAATTGAGGAAAGAGCATTGTATTGTTGGAGTGATCTTGCTATTTCATGAGGTGAAGAAGGATTGAAGCTGGGAGGATGATGCTGGATCAGACAACTCGGTTGTAATTCTCCTTTCTATTAATAAAGCTCTTCAAGTTTTCTTCCATATTATTGTGCAATTGTGAATGCTATCATTTGTTCCTTATATATCTCATTCTATAATGTTCAATTTGTAATAGATCATTATGCTTTGATAGTTCTTTGTTGTTGTACTTGTGCAGGTACTCTCCAAGCATGTTAAGTACGTGGAGGAGTTGCAGGATTTGTCAAAGGAGAGAGAGATAAAACAAGGGATTAAGCGGAAGTTCCAAGTTGGTCCTATTATCTTTCTCTTATTTATTTACACATAGAAGAAATCATTGAGTTGCTTTAAACTATTATTTCTATGGTAGTTGCCAAACTTAGAGGGCTAGCATTCTTTAGGGATACTAGTTTTCCTAGAAACACAATGGTCAATGATGGTTTATTTTTAGATTGAGACAATATTTGGCATCATGTGACATTGAACCATCATTGCCCAAAATTGACCATAATTATAAATCCAAAGGATTTATATTAAACCTTATGATTAATATTATAAACCCTATGAATAATATTATACCCTACGAATATGAACCCTTAGATTAATAAACCCAAGGGATTAATATTGTAAACTCAAGGTGTATAAACCCTAAGATAAATATTATCAACTCTACAAAATAAGCATGGTTGACTATGGTTGACCATGGTTCATTTTCATATTGAGAAAATATTTGTCTCAAAGTAACATTAGACCATGGTTGATCATGGTTGAGAATGATTAATTTTCATATTGAGACAATCTTTATCACATTAAAATATTGGATCATGCTTGATTTTCATATTGAAAAAATCTTTGTAACAATTTGACGTTGGACCATGGTTGACCATGATTATAAACCCAATGGATTTATATTAAACCCTAGGAAAATGAACCCTTAGATTAATAAACCAAATGAATTAATATTATAAACCCAAGGAATTAATACCATGGAAAATTTGAAGGATGAAAATTTACCTGAAATTTTATAAACATTTGTGATCCTTATTAGTCCTTAATATAAAAAAATATAAATTTTCTAATGTTTATATATATATTCGCTATAACATTTTGGTGAATTTTAATGTAAAATAATTTTATACTATAAAATTTGGGTGAATCATTTTTAGAAAAGAATGAAAATTGGTGAATAATTATTTTCAAAAAAGCATGAAAAAATAGCCCACATATGAATATTAGCCCCTAAAATTTTCCCTGATTAAGAGTAAAATAGGTACGCTTGACTATGTTTTACCATGGTTGATTTTCATATTGAGACAATCCTTTTCACAATGTGACATTGGACCATGGGTGTGCATGACTAATGATGGTTATAAACCTAAGGGATTTATATTAAACCATAGGATTAATACTATAAAAATTATGAATAATAATATACCCTAGGAATATGAACCCTTAGAATGATAAACCCAAGGGATTGATATTATAAGCCAAAGAGATTTATTTTAAAACCCCAAGTTATTATAAACCCAAGGGATTAAAACTAAAAACCCAATGGATTATAAACCTAAGGAAATGTAACAATTTCCATTCAACTAATAATCTTCTGACAAATATATTGGATGAAATTTGTTTTACATCCATTGATCCTTACATATTATCATCTCAATATTTAGATACTTGTAAAAAATTTGAGGTACTTTGACCTCTGCTAATGGCTATGTTAGGCTCTTACAATATTTACTAGTCTTATGATCATGGCCAAATCAAATTTCTTTCACAAGATTCTGATTGTTATTCCATGCCATTAATTTAAATTCTTCTTGTCAAGATTTTTATTGTTTTCAAAAGGATTGTTGTGGATTTCATGACCAAATTTACCATTTTCTAAGAACATCTTACTTAGAAAATTGTATTGTTAATAATAAGCCTCGAAATTTCATGATGTTTCGTAAAGAGTAAATCACAGATGTGGGAACATTCACAAGAAATTTTGGAGGTTTGTTTGATTATTCTTCTAGTAGAAAAGGAAAGGTTCCATGTTGGATAAAGCTAGTTGTTATGACACATCTTTTTGTCAACAGGAAAGACCTCCAATCTCTTGTGCAAGTTATCGAAGTCCTCATCTTCTCTTTTGCACAATATTTTGAATTGGTTTTAATTTCTCCTATATTTGTATTTGCAATTCGGGAACAAATATGATGGAAACATTAGAAATTTCATTGCACTTACCAGATTCCTTCTAGCTGGTTAGGTTCGGAGTAGGTCTAACTGCATTCTAGTTTCCTTTTCACTCATCGTTTACTTCTTCTCCTTCAATATTTCTTTTGTTTTATTACTTTGTCTTGCATTTTGAATTTTCCATCTTATTTGTTCTATTGGTCGTGTTTCCATGTTTCTTCTTGTCTTTCTTTCATGATTTATTTTATAAGACCTTACATGAAAGATGCTATTGTTTGGCTTAAGATACAATGTGGTGAAACTTTAGAAGGGTAATTGTGATGATGAACAATTATTTACTAATCTATTACCCTCTTCTCTATTTGGGAAAGCCTTAAGCAGAACCATGATTCCTACATCTTGTTTAGGATCTTCATTCCTTGACTCAGTATGGTAATTGAATGGTGTTTTTATTATCGATCCAATCTAGTAGAGAAGAGAAATGGGAAAATCAATAGAGAGCATGCAAATATCATAGGTTTATATAATTGTTTCTTAAGGAAAAACCGCTAATTTTCTCAATAAGTCAGGATCCCTCTTCCACCCTGGTAAAATAATAGGTTCCTAAGCACATGTAAATAAATAAATAAAACAAAAGGTGAAAGAAGAGAAAGGACTCTTGTGTAGAGAGGTGAAGCAAACAAATTTGTTGGGGTACTGATCAGGCTTGCTGGTAGTGAAGCAACACCAGAGATGAAAACTAAGACTTTGATTATCTTAAAGTTTCAATTACATATTACCCTTCTCCTAGATTGAAGTGATTACAATATGGAAAGTTTTGTGAATGCGTTTAACCAGGTAGGGAATACATAAGACTATATATATAACTAGCTTAAATTGGGAAGCCAATGTAATCCACACGATCAATCAATAATTCTTGAAAGACTAAGAATTTGTTCTTAAAGTTAGAATTAACCATGAGAAGTTTGAATTCTACCAATTTGACACCAAGTGTTGAAGTTGCAATCAACTCCCTCAAAAATGTTCCTAGACTTGAATTTTGGAGTCTACTAAGGATCTTATGATCTATCATTCCATGTGAATCATAGTTTCTTCATGGTTAGTTGATGCATTGAAAATTGTTTAAGTCCTCTTCTCATATTATAAATTTCAAAATAACATTATCATACATGTTCATTCCTTGATGAATTCACAAGCACAGCTTCCCTCTACAAGCTTAGACAAGTCTTGCGCAGTTCTTGAGAGAAAGGCTTGCATAGCCTCTAGTAATGGAACTTGCACAATGCTCGGTTATAGTACTTGTGTTGACATTGTTGATAGTGACTATGCAGTCCATACGAATAGTGTACTGCACAACCCATGTCAACAGTCACTATGCATTGACAATTGATATTCTCACTCTCATTTTGGTTGCAATTTTACTTTTATTTTGGTGATCTTTCTAACCTATCGCTTTTCCGCACCTTTTCTTTCATAAGTGTCACTTTCACTTTCAAAAAATATAATTTTTTATTAATTTCACTTTAAAAACTGGTTTTTTCATGTTATATTCGCTCTTGCATGTGTCCCTTTCAATTTCTTTATCTTTTTCAAATGCCAGTTTCACTTTTTCTTATGCTCATAAGTGTCGCTTCTAATCATTTCCACTCATGTATGTGTCACACCCTTGTTCGTAACTAGAAGTTTCTCTAGCACACTATTCTACATTATATGGTCACAAGTATGATAAGAATATGCACTAGACACATTCCTATAACTAAGCAAACTTTCTAGTCATAGTTGATCCTTGTGTCACAACTTGTTTTCTAAGTGTCATAATGTAAGGTTTCAACTATCACTTTTAGAAATAAATGTTTCTTTTCTACCATTTTAAGATGTGATTATTGATCATGAGTATTGTGCATTCCCCTAACTTTTATTGATAGAATTCATGTGTGTGATGTGTGTTTTTGACTTGTTTGGAGGTCTCTTTCCTCTTATACTCCACTGATCCCAAAAAAAACCATTTTGGAGCTCTCCTTGCTCCTCCTACACAGTGCAAGTTATGAAAGCTTAAATCGTTCCATAGGTGATGAGAAAAAGCTATAAATGAGCCTCGTTGGTGAAATCCTTCCTTCCTAGACTTTTGCACTAAGTCTTTCTCAAGGTTAGCTCATATGATCACCCTCCTTGCTTGTACAAAACTCATTGCACTGATCTTGATTCAGATTACACAAGAATGAAATAGAAT
>APFE030237858.1:21659-41540 GCA_000404065.3 Pinus taeda
ATATATATGAATTGAAATATGCTTACATACAGAATGGAAATAAAGTATTTTGGGCAATGGTAGCTTATCTATGAGAAGATATGTGGTAGCTACATGTCATTAAACTATGTTACAATGAGGTTTGAAGGGTTATTTATTATTGAGAAATAATGGAAGGCCCTAAAATATATAAAAACCTAACACTAGGAGATGAAGTGCCAAAACTATGGGCTCCATTGGGCTAAATTGGTAGATCAACTTCTTGGGGTTGTAACATTGGCATATGATCTCTGTTTGATGTGCACGATACCTAGTTTTTTTTTTTTTTTAGACAACAACGGTTATTTTATTTATGGCGGCAAACAACTGCCGCAGGCTTTTACATTACAGCGCTGGCAGAGAAAAATTCTCAAGGATAGCTGTTGAATTTGCTGGCAGAGTACACAGGAGACAGCGTACCTAGAAGTTTCGCCTTCCTTTAAGAGTAAACTAGAGAACCAGATGTTCAAGTTCAGAGAGTTGTTCACTTCGTTGTTGGACAATGACCCACGGAACTAAAGAGCTGCTGGGCAGAGGACGTAGTTTCGCACCAGGGCTAGAGGCCTTCCCTGGCCATACAGTGGTCTTGCAAGCCATAAGATTAGTTTCCGCTCATACTTAGGATAGATTGTTGTTGAAAAGGAAATGCTCTGACGCCCAGATGCTTCTCTCAGAATTACACATCTTGATAGTAGCCTTTCAGAGTTTTGATCGATGATTTCAATGAATACTGTCTGCAGGATTGAGAACATAGTGAGGTTCGATCTGGAGCTGAAGAACTGAGTAATATTTCTGGGCGTTTTGAAGAGAGGCATCGATAGGAGAAAGGGAACATTCATTGGAGGATTAGTTGAAGAAGGAATCAGGCCAGCGGTCAGAGATTTAACTCGATTGAATATACAGTGAGAATAGATCCCGGAGAGCAGGGAAAAGAGGAGAGGAGCAAAGGCCCTGAGGTCGATTAGAAGCAGAAGTCCAGACAGCAGAAAATCAAGGAATGGAGCAGAAGGATTCCATCAAGTTGACCACCAGAGATCTCTGGTTCTATAGGGAGCCGAGATTGGCCTCCAAATCCGCTTGAGAATTTAGATTCCTTAAAATGTGATAGAAGGAGATTTTCCTGAACTTGGGCAATAAGAGCCGGATTTTTTTGATAATTGAAGCTAATTTAACCTGATGGAGGGTCTTATGAGAAGCCAGCGCCTGGATGATAAGTCGAGAGTCTCCAAATACTGAGAGAGAATGGATATTTCTGCTAATCGCCAGATTCAGCCCCTGCCACAATGGGAGAGCCTCCGCTCTGTTGTTGGTTTCAATGCCCAGAACCCAATGGAATCTCATTTCCGTTGAACCTCCAGGACTCAAAAGAACCCCACCACTGCCAGCAACCCCGGGGTTTCCTTTAGAAGCCCCATCAAAGAATAAACAGTGATCATCCAATGCTGATCTCCACTTGATAAACTCCAGTTCCTCCAGCTTGATCTCCCAATTGGCATGGGCAATTTCTGGTGGAATGGATCTTTCCTTCAGGTTTGGAACCAGATCATTAAGCCATTTCTCCTCCTCTTTGGTCAAACTCATTTCATTCCTTGAGGAGGAATTGGATTCCAAAACCTCGCCCAACAAGGCTTTGATTTTTGTAATAACTCTTGTAGGCGTGCAACTTTCTCCTCTGAAAATTCTATTATTCCTCTCCAACCACAGTTTCGAGCAAATAAATTTAGGGATCCACATCCAACTTGTTTTAAGAAGACTTTTTTTTCTGAGGCTGAAGGGAGATAAGCTTGCCCAAGTTCAGAACAGGGAATGAATGTTGTCTAGAAGTTCAAGATTAGCTGGACTTAATAGCAGAACTCCCCTCCAGGCAGCCCAAGCAAAGGGGAAAAGCAGCAGCAGATGATTGGTAGTTTCTTCTTCAGACAAACAAAGGGAGCATCTGAAAGGACCTTCCATCCCTCGTCTTCTCAAATTGTCTTTGGTAAGATTGTTGTTGTGCGCCAAAGTCCAACAGAAGAAATCAGTTTTGAGGAGGGAAGGGAAATCCCAGATAAATTTCCATTGAGCTGGGTTTGGAGGAGCATAAGGGTAGCCATCATTCTTTTATAACCTTTGGAAGCCGTGTAAGAGCCTGAAAGGGAGCCCCAGCCTCTTTTGTCTTTAGAGGTGGCCTTTGAGGGAGATTTGCCTTGAAGCAGATCTAACAGTAATGAAGCTTCCCCGTGCAACCTTGGAGGAACCTCCCCCAAATTCCAGTTGTCCCATAGTCTATCGGTGTCGTCTTTCCAGGTAGAAATTTCCCACAGAGAATGCAGATTCTAGGACTGAAGCCAAGTTTTGATGTTTGCCATCCCTTCCATTTGAATTAAAGGAGGATCACCAAGAATCGAGTCTTCCCAGATTTTGATCTTCCTCCCATTGCCAGGGATCCAGTAAAGATAATGACAGAAGTGCTCCCTAGAAGCGTTGCAGAGATTGAAGATCGGAGATCCTTTTGAAGTTCTTGGAGGATTATCCAAGCATCTCAGGCATTGCCCTTGGAAGTATTTCTTCCAAATTACTCTTTTACTCTAGCTTGAGTTTCCAGAGACTACATTCCACAGGATCTTGGATCCTAAAGCGAGATTTTGAGCAGCCAAGTTACGCAGATGGAGGCCGCCTTCCATAAGGGGTCTCTTGATAATCTCCCAGTTGACTAAGTGGATCCTTCTATCATTGTTGTTCCCACCTTCCCACAGGAATCTTCTCAGTAGACTGTCCATTTTACTTAGGAAGGTTTTAGGTGCGATAAGAGCAGAGTATTGATATAGAGGCATACTTGTAAGGACCGACTTCATGAGGATGAGTTTCCCTGCATTATTCAGCCAAGAGGCTCCCCAAGCTTGGATTCTGTTCTTGAGCATATCTAACAGTGGCAGCCAGTGAGCAACTTTAGGCTTGGATTTAAAGATAGGGATCCCGAGATATTTAAATGAATCCCATTTTCGAATGCCTTCCATTTCTAATAGCCTTGCAATATCAGACAGCTCCTTAGTCGAGCAGTTCCAGCCGTAGATAGAGCATTTTCGAAAGCTAATTTTGCTGCCAGAGAACATCCTGTAAATGTCCAGCTCCTTCTTGAAGGATCTGGCAGAGATTATGCTGGCTCCTCCAAGCAACACTGTGTCATCTGTGAACTGGGCGTGATTAATGTTTTTCACCTTGTGAGTCGTTCTGAGACCAGGCAGTGTTTGATTCTGTTGATTGTGATCAAGCTGATAACTGAGCACCGAGGCCTGGATAGAATATAGGAGAGGAGACAAGGGGCATCCTTATCTTAGGCCCCTGGAGGCTTGGAAGAAGTCAGTAGAACGACCATTGACCAGTGGCACTATCCATGGCGAGGAAATAAAGGCATTTACCCAGTTTATGGAGGTTGTTGAGAAGCCTAACTTCTTCATCACGTTAATCAAAAATTCATGTCTCACCCTATTGAATGCATTGGCCAAATCGAGCTTAATTACCATACCTTCCTCATTTCTTTGGCAGCTGGAATGAACTTCTTCTTGCACCAGCACGATGTTGTCCAATATCTTTCTTCCTTTTATGAATCCGCCTTGATTTTCAGGAATGATGGCTGGTAAAATATTCTTTAGTCTGTTGGAAATTATTTTGGAGACCAGCTTGTAACTGGAGTTGCACAAGGATATCGGTCTAAATCTACTGAAGTCGGAAGCGCATTTTTCTTTTGGGATCAAGGATAGAAAGTCCGAGTTGATGCCACTGCCCAGCCTTGCACAGTTTTGGGATTTCCTAACCATTCTCAATAAGTCTTTTTTATTGTCGACCAGCAAGTTAAGAGAAACCTGACGGCAAACCCATCAGGGCTTGGGGCTTTATCAGGCTCCATGCAGTCCAGAACTTCCTTGAGCTCATCCATGCTGATCGGAGCAGTTAACATTGCATTATCCTTTTTCTTAACGCACTTGGGGATTAAGTTCATCGGATAGGATTGGGGATTGATAGGGGTTTCTTCAGGAGACGAATAAAGATCTTTAAAGAAGGAGTACGAAGCTCTTTTGATGCCATTGAAATCCTTGACCACAGTGTTTTGAAAGTGTATCTCAGAAACAAATTTGAAATATTTTCGAGCTTCGGCTTGTTTATGAAAGAAGCTGGTGCTTTTATCTCCGGACTTTAACCAAAGATTCCTTGACTTTTGTCTCCAGAATTCTTCCTCATCCGTGCTCAATTTGTGAACCTCTTTTTGCAGCTCGACTTCTTTTTGGAGAAGACTTTGAGTAATAGGAATATGCTCCATAGCTAATTGGTGAGCAACTAGACTGTTAAGCAAATCTTTCCTTTTGGCCAAAGGAGTTTTCAAACTTTTAGCCCACTCCTTCAGACTTCCTTTTAGGCGTCTAATTTTCTCTTCCCACACGAAGAAAGGGGAGCCATGTACTAGCCTATTCCAGGCCTCCGAGACCACCTCTTGAAATCCTTCATGCTGAATCCACAGAGGGCTGAAACGAAATGGAATGGGGCCTAGATCACCATCCTGAGAAAGCTCGAGGATGATAGGCTTATGGTTAGAAGTTAGATTTGGAAGAATTTTAGAAGAGGCCATAAGACCACATGTCATGAAAGAAGATTGGAAAAGGAATCTGTCCAAACAGGCAACAATGTGATTGGGAGCTAATATTTTGTTAGACCAGGTGAATTTGCCTGAGGAAGGTTTAATATCTTCCAGATCCCAACCTAACATAATATCTTCAACCCATTCTCTGGCAAGGTCCCTGACATTGGAGCCTCCCTTCTTCTCATCGAGAGCAAGGGTGACATTCAGATCACTTGCAATAATGATATTTTCTAGATTTTGCTCCGAAAGAAAGGATTGAAGCGAGTTCCAACAAATTTTTTTCTCGCTTGGCATTACAGGAGCATAAAGATTAAACAAACTTACCTGTTGACCAGAATATTTGTGAAGGAGCTGAGTGAAAAGCCAGTGGGGGCTACTTTTTTCTTGTATGAGATCGTATATGACACTGTTCCAGAAGGTGGCAATTCCACCAGAAGCGCCTCTTGCACTAACCGCTCTTCCATGACCTTTTTGCCAAAAAACTTTACTAGTTTGGAGGAGAAGAAGATCCTCCAGCTTTGTCTCCTGGATGAGGAGGATTTCGGGCGAATATATTCTCACTATGTCTTTCAAGGCTTCTTCTTTCAACCTGCTACCTAATCCTCGACAGTTCCAGGAGATGTATTTCATTATTTACTGGCTTGGGGGGTCGAGGCTCCTTTGGGAGCCCTGGTACTCTTGCGCCCTGATCTGGTATTCATCATTCCTTTGAGGGTTTTTTGGGAGCCTTGGAGGACTTCTTGATAAGTTTTTTCCTCTCTCTGTTTCTTTCTGGATTTCTGACCCCTTGTCGTTTTGATGGGAGTGACTTGTGAATTATGAGACTCCGAATCTCGCTCTTCTGATTCTCCCTCAGAGTCAGAGGCGAGGCTGATGTGCTCTTCGTTGCTTTCATTTCCCCTCTGGCAATCTTCAGTTGGTGGAGCAGAAGGTTCGGCTTCAGTTTCTTTCCCTTGCTTTATCTGATTTCCTGTTGCCTCTTGTGTGTCCAAGACATCCACCTTTTCCCCTGAGGAGGAGCCATCTTTGGGAGCTGTAGAGGCCTTTGAATTAGTTTGAGGCTTCCCCAATGGTACTGAGTTATTCTGCCCCAGGGGCTTTGGGACAACCTTTCCCTTTCTTATTTCTTTCCATCCTTCTTCTTCGACTGAGATCCCTGTTGGAGCTTTTGGGCAGTTTCGTTGGAAGTGTCCATGCTCGTGACAGGTTCAACATTTGAAAGGCAGCTGCTCGTAATCCAGCTTCTGATAATGCTGCCAATCTCCAATTGTGAGTTTGACCGCTTCTAGCAGACCGACTTCTAGATCGACTTCCACGCATATTCTAGTGCAGGTATATTGGCCCTTGTGATCAGCTTTGTCGATGAAACGACCCAGCCCATTTCCAATCTTCTTCAGGGATTGATAGCTCCAGCAATGTATCGAAACATTCGGAAGACGAACCCAGACCGTCGCCTCCTTAGGGACATCAACAGAGGGATCGAAACCAGGGCTCCATTTCTTGAGATACAATCCCTGGTTTCCCATAAAATACGGCCCATTCCTGAACACTAGATCACGGTCTTCTTTGGAGGTAAATTCAAAAATGAAGTAGCCTCGTCCCACAGCATAACAATTCATGTTATTTTTCAGCTGAGGTCTCCAGTTTCGCTGAATCCATTCATCGGTGGTTTTTGTGGAAGGCCATCGGCCTATAAACTTCCCTACCAGACCTCTGTCGGCCAGAGCAAGAGCTATTTTAATCGGTTGTTCCTCAGGAAGTGCTATCTCTGGAATTTCTTCGAGTTTTTTTATGAATTTCGGGATTTCATAGGGCTGTCGTTTCTTCCCTTTCTATTTTAGCAGGCTGCGAAAAGCTTCTTCTGAAGATGAAGGAGGGGTGGGAACAGACTCCCCACCCCCAGGCCCGCTCATGGAAGCGGCAAGCTCGCGGCGGCTTCAAACCTAATCTTTACTCCGCACAGAGCAGAGTGCGTGCAAAAAGCACGATACCTTGTTAGAAAGATATATATGAGGACTATAAATTTCAGTTGAAAACATGATTGAAAGACTCAAATTTCCTCATTTTCTTAAAAAAAATTGTTTATGGCATCAAAACGGCTCTCGAGGTTCATGATCTAAAAAACTGCCAAAAGAGTAAGTTGTGCTACAATTATGTAAACTGAAAGAAATAATGGTACAACAATCGAGGTCCAAGTGGAATATGTGAGTGACTAGCAATATCCACTTGGATCATTCCTTCTCCCTTGGGAAGCAATGTACCCCATTGCATTCAGTGCCTCTATGTAATGGGGAAACTTCTACTAAACTTGGTTCCTTGTGAGCCACTTTCCTTGTTGCAGAAGTTGGCCACACTTGGAAACCTAATATATTTGGATCTTTTTCTGGTGAGTGTTTTAGATCTACATGCCGATGACCTGATCAGTTGTGGCCTGTTCTAGGAAGCCAGGGTTTAGTTCTATTCGTGTGAGTTGTTCTAGAATGTCTGATGTGTCGAGTAATGGAGGAAAGTATGGCCAATGGCAGTCCACATTGAACACTAGGTGCAGGCCAAGGAATGGGGAAATGTTTTGCTCAAAATAATTGTCTCCCATAACCTTCGTAATGGTGCAAGGACCATATCAGAGTGGTCTAACCTTTTGATGGTCTCTAGCAAGGCGTTCATTTTACAAATCCAACCAAAATATTTCACCCACCGGAAACTTGTGTGGAACGCGATGTTGATCATGTCGCTACTTATTCCTAGAATTGGACTTCTCTAAGATGTTGTAAACCTGCTAGTGGATATGATAGATGCATTTAATAAATCTCATTTCTTTATCAACCTCAAGCAATATATGTATGCATTATGTATGTGTAGTCACATGAGGCACAACAACATCATTTGAAATGAATGGTTGAAATCATAGACCCACTTGAAATGGTTTGTGAGTAATCGAGCTATGGACAATTGTTTTATAACTGTGTTGCACATAGGGAAGCCTCTCTTCCCTAGTTCGTGGATGCTTGTAGTTGTACTTGTGAATAATGTGCACTATCATCACGTTTACGACCTCTATGTCGCCATTAGTCTAGGGATGGAATTTTGTCGACTTAGTGAGCTTGGTGTCAAATAATGTCCAGAGTATTGACCAAAATGTACTCAAGAACTTGCTATCTTGATTTGATATAATGGTCTACGGGATCCCAAAATATACCCACACTCATTGAAAGAAGATTTTGCTAGTGTATTCTATTGTGATACTCTTCTTGCAAGCCTTCAATATAGCCATGTTAGAAAATGTGTCCATGACCACAAATACATAGTCATCAGCATGCTTGGTAGAAGGGATGCTAGATAGATAGTCTATGGAGATGGACTACCAGGGCTAGTTGGGAGTAGGATGAGGAGTGTACATGTATTTCTTCTTTATGGTTGGCTTGGTGATGGTATAGGCAGTGCTGGATTTGATATATTTGCCAACATCCTATCGGAATTTTGGCCAATAAAAGTGATTTTGTGGTATGACCACCATTTTCTCCACACCAAAGTGTCCTGCAACCCGATTGTAGTGCACCTCCCAAATTAGCTTGTAATGCTCACTTGAAGGAACACAACGATTGCCTAGGTAGCATAATAATGCATCATGGAGGTGGAAATTAGGAACCATCTTTCCATCTACTAACATCTGGTATGTGGAGGTGAACTCTCGACCATTTGTGTATAGCTGCATCCATCTAGAGGTCTTGTGGCCACAAGATTTGAGAACAATAGTTAATGCTGCAACTAGGGGCCTCTTGAGGTAGTCTACAACGTGATTTATGCTACCCCTTTTGTATTTAATTTTCATATGGAATTGTTGGAGATATGTTGAACACTTCTAATGGAAACCCATCTACAACTTCCCTTTTTTATATATAAATTGAAAAGGTTGGTGATCAGTGTGGATTACATTGAAGAGGTTGGTAAGCTTACATGATGGATTACATCACTTTATCATATGTGGGGTACTTTTAAATTGTATCAGAAAACATCTCACTATGATAGGCCACTGAATCCTTGTGTTAGGTGAGGACTGTGCCAATAGCATAGTCACACTTGTCTGTCTCAATTTTAAATGGTTGTTGTAGGTCTGGAAATGTGAGTACTAGCAGAAAGTAGAGGTGGCACTTCAATTCAACGAATGCCTTCTGTTTGGACTTGGACCAGGAAAAATTTTCTTTCACTCTGTCTTTCGTAATATGAATCAAATTCCAAGTGATATGGGAGAATCCCAACATGAACCTCTAATAAAAATTTGGAAGTCCCAAAAAGTTGTGAAGTTATGTTAGAATGGTCAAGACTTTCCAATCTCAAATAAATTGGATCTTAGTCAAATCCACATGCACACCTCACTCATCTATGATGTAACCCATATATTAGACTTGACTCATGCCAAAGGTGCATTTATCTAAGTTGGTGCACCTTTTGTGTTTCTGCATGGTTTGAAGGACCTTCTAATGCATCACAAGTGTTCTTCCCAAATCTTGTTGAAGATGAGGATGCCATCGAGATAAACAACCACAAATGAGTTGGTGAAGGGTCACGAGATGTCATCCATTAGTCTCATAAAAGGACTAAGGGCATTTGTCAAAAAAAATGGCATAACAAACCATTCAAAAATGCCTTCCTTGGATTTGAAAGTAGTCTTCCATACATCTATGGGCTCTATTGCAACCTAGTGATAACCAAATTTCAGAATGATCTTTGTTGAAATACTTGGCCCCCTTGAATTGGTCTAGAAGGTCATCAATCCATGGGATTGGATACCTATTCTTAACAATAATTTTGTTTAGTTCATGGTAATCAATGCAAATCCTCCAAATCCCATCCTTATATTGTATAAGTACAATGTAGCTCTGACAAGGTGAGGAACTTGGTTGGATGTCCTCTATTTACGGCAACTCCTGGATTTTCTGCTTGATCTCTTCATATTCCAGAATGGAGTGGAGATATACTAGTGCGTTCGGTAGAGGTAGTCGAGAGTCAGATCAATCAAATGCTTTACCTCAAAGTTCAATGGTACCCTTGTGGGTGAGGAGAAGATCCCCCTTTGTTCTTCTACAAACTTATCCACTTGCTCCTACTACATGGAGGAACCCTTCCTGGTGACCATGGATGTGGCCATGATCTTCCCCTTACTTTGAGATTGAATCAGAAAGAAAACAAATTCTCATTCTGGTAAATGATCTTACTATGTTTCTTCGTAGAGATCAATGAGATGGTGGTAGGCAACAGTATCTCTGGTATCCTATATAACTTATTACCTAAAGAAATAATAATAGTGTGAGGCCTCAAATGATACACAAAATCACACTCCCAATTGTATGGTTAACCTAATAATACATCACAACCTTCAAGTGGATCAACATCACGTAATACCTCATCCGTGAAGGGCTCGATGTTGTAGGGAAGGTGATACTTCTGGCTAACATAAAGATCTTGTCCTTGGTGAAGCCACTTGATTGTATATGACTCCGGTTGCGGTCTGGTCAGCACAACCAACCATTTCACAACCTCTATTGGAATGATTTTTTTTTCTGTCATTGTTGTGAATGAATAACATCGGTGAACCCTTCATCCACATCTGTGAGTGAAAGAGAATATCTCCCTCCTTCAGATCTTCAGACTCAATCTTTTGGCTCTTGTTGCTAGAAAAATTGGCATTGGGCTCCACATCAATAATCAGCTTCCCTTTTTCATTCACTTTGTTAGGTTCTAACTTTGAGTCAGAACATCCATCTAGTTTTGAAGCCTCTATGGTGGGGCCAGCCCACGTGGTCCCGCCATTCTTAAGATGATGTGTAACACTTCTATGAACCGGACAGTATACGATTGATTTGGTATTAATTTCAGTTTGATTTACAATCAACTTGGCATGTACTGGGGTGGTCTTATCGGTGGACAACTGTCCCTTCTCGAGATCCTGGAAAGTTCTCGCTTGGGTTTTACCCTGTTCGTGCCCTTTGGGTTATTATTGTTACTTGGTAGTTTAGCTCTACAGTCTCTGCAATTTTTCCTTTGTATTCGTTGTATTGTCTGCAGTGAAAACACAATGCGGTCTCTGCCTACTCGGTTCACTGTATGGAAAATGTTTGGTTGCGGCTCTGTTGTTCCAGGTCCGGCTTGTATGCCCCGATAGTCTGGTGTCGCTTTGGTAAGTTCGCTACTGTATCGTTTGTATGTTTGTTCCTCTGTCGTTTGGCGCTTCCCACTGGTGTTGTTGTTTGTCACAGTGTTGTCTGTTCGTTTCTCTCAAGAGTCCATGGTTATTTGAGCATTATAAGTTAATGGCATTTCTGCTTGCATTCTCAGTTCGTCAGCCTCCAAGTTTGATGGATTTCACGGCTTGCGTTGTTTGGCTCTCGGCTATTTCAACTGGTAAGCTCTCGTTCCTTGCCAAATTTCTTTACCACAGCTTATTTAGACTCTAATGGTTCGGCTCCTCTGTGAGGAGGGTTCGTTCGTTTGAGGGTTTGCTTTGCAGTCATGGCTCACCTTCAGGTATGATTTCTTTCTCATGCTCTCTGCATTTCCCTTTCAATTTCTCTGTTTCCCGCTTTTCTTCAAGGGTTGGAAATTAACCCTTCCTCCTTTCGTCCCCACGCAGGTGGAACCGTTCACTGGGTCGAATGCATTAGCTTCCGTCTATTTTGGATACCTTCTGTGTAGATTTGTTTTTGTTTCTTGTCTGTAATGGCTTCTTGTGTGGGTATTTGGTTTGGTGGTTGGCTACTATAGAGAGTAGTTCTTGTCGCGGCTTGTGTTCATGACTTTTGGTCAAAACCCTAGGCTTGTGAACTAGGTAGGGTTGAAGCTGCGTTGAACACTAATTTGTACGCTAAGATGGACTGTTAATATTTATATTTATGCTGAGATGAATTGTTAATTATATGTGGAAAGAAAACTTGTATCGCCTTCAGTTTCGTTTGCATACCTTGTAAATGTATTTGTCTGGGCGCTATAACTTATGACCGGTGCTGGTTTGTGTCACCTCCCGTTTGGTTGTTCGTCCTTCTGCTACTTCGAAGTCTGTCAAGAACATGTAATAGGTTTTGTACATGAAAGAAAAATAAAATGTAGGCATAACATGGAATTGTACAGTCTCTATTTCTTTTTGAGGATGCACGTAAGAGTTGTTTGTGCACTGGAAAAAAACAAGATGTATATCTTTATTTCTGTTCTTTCTTTTCACTTTTCGCTCCTGAACCCCTATGGGCTTTCTTTCCCTCGTTTTTGTACATTGTTCTCAGGCAGTTCGATAACTACTGTCAGTTGTTCAATTATCAGTTACATCAGTTATTTCTTATTTGACTTTTATTCATGGCTAGCTTGTTTCCCTTTGTCTGTTTTTACAATAGTAAATAACTTCTCAATGACTAATGATTCTAACTAATGTTACTATTCCTAATTAGAATTCGTTACAGTATTCTAGGCATTTTAAATAGAAACCAAAAACAACAAATAATAAAAATAATTAAAGATAAAGACGAAACAAACATGTTGTCTGTTCTGCGAGCTATATTCTCTGTCCTTCTTAGAAACCATGCCAACCTTCTTTCTATCTCCACCCTGTTAACCAGATGCTCCTGCATCACTCTACTTTAACCACCGATGACCACATCGCTCAACACTCACTTTTGTTGTGAGTGGTGCTATTATGGAACTCACACCACTTTCCTGTGTCCTTCTCTGTCTTTTTCATGTTTTTCTTTACTTGTGACTTCGATGGGTTATCTTGGGTTACCCCGAATTGGATTTGTCCTTTGTTCTATGGTTAGAGGATGCCTTTCCATTGCCTTAGATTTGAAGATCCAAAGTATTGCTTCTTTTGTTAAACTTCTGCTTGATATTGGTAGCATATCAGTAAGTAGCACTAAATGAGCAGATGTCTATGAACTTTGTCTCATCCTGGATCTATTTCTGTAGAAAACCGTGGTACTTGAGTACCAGATGCAACTCATTTTCTTGATACCCAACTTCGTGTGAAGGGCATGAAAGGTATTTGTGAACTCCTAGACATATTGGTCCATTCCTTGCCATAGTGTGGTCAACTTTATGTACTATTGTAGGCTTCAAATGTCTACCTTAACATTAGGGGAAAACTACCTAGTTGAAAACTTAAAACAACTCCTTTTCTATTGAAATGGTGGTTCCAACTGGTTCGATTGGACCCAATTACCCTCTCTCTACCTCTACTCGCCTAAAGTATGACTTTACCCTATCAATAGAGAAGAGATATCCGATCGAGTCTTCTTGTTGATCAAGAAAGAATGTGATCGTTAAGCTGATATAGGGCTTAGCCAAACCACAACTATGTTCTACCTTAAATTTAGTCTAACCTACTCTAATCTAACTAACCTCTAGGATAGTAAGTTAATTTTAATCATTAATCCTCTACTAAAACTATGTTAGTGTTATGCTAATACTAAAATTATGTTAGTTATTAATCTAGTTCAATATATATTATGTCTATGTTAATATAAGATTATGTTAATTTATAAATCTAATGCAATCTATAATATCATACTAGCGTTATTAGATCTATATTATTATGCTAATGTAAATCCTATATTAAATCTAAGAAAGAATATTAAACAAATGTAATAATAAACTATTCTATAATAAAATCACCATATTATAATATATTCCTACATGTTAATAATATAGTTATAACTATATCAACAACCCAACTATATGAAACTATATTTTCAAGTTTAATCTAGTTTATTGTTAAATTACGATATACCTATGATAAAATGGAAACTAACTTGATTAAGTAAAAAAATGTTATCGTTATAATGTGTAAAAGTTAAAACACTAAGGCAACATTAGCATTTTAACAAAATTTAACTATCTAATTATATGTTAATTTATTTGTAACTTCATAACACCATTAATCAAACTAAAAGAAAACATTAATTCCAACTAGATCGTTAAAGTTAATGTTAAAGTTAATTCTGGAGTAAAAAAAATTAAAATAACTATATAAATAATTTAGCTTAAACAAGATGAAATGGGCATAATTTTATATACAAAATCACATTTTTTTTATTCATCTATTAATCATAAAGAATTAGATCAATATAAAAGGTGTGATCATTTTGAGGGTTTGATCAAATGACACTTTAATGGGTTTGCTTCTTTAAAAGAGGACTTATGCCAAACTAAAATGAATTTGTGAAAGTACTCTAAGATGCAAGAAAGAAAGAAAAACCTGTCTAGAATTGGAATAGAATAGTCTTCTCCCAATCCAAGAGCAAATTAACTAGCTTAGGGAATGACTCATTTACTCTGAATTAGTATTCTATTATAACTTCCAAAATAGTTTGTAAACTCATAAGAAGTTAAAACCGCTATGAAAATAAATCTTACTTCTATGAAAATAAATCTTACTTTATTAAATAGTTATTAGGGTAAATCCCCCTACAAGCGTAATTCATATTAAGCATAATCAATAGAAATAGTTCATTTCAATTAATACACATGAAGGAAAAGCTCAATTGTAAATGAAAAATAAATATTTCAATGAATTAAGCATGATTTGGATTGCATTCTGCCAACGGATAGCTCTTGCAACACTTCATCAACATATTAGAATTGACTCAACAATAGTGTTAGAGATCAAAGAAGCATACTACCTACAACGGAAATCAAAACCAATTATAAAAATTTGACAGAATTACAAAAAATCATCATTCAGGTAATAGTATAATAAAATAAAAAATTATTAAACAATGAAAAAATTATATTAGAGATAAAAGAAACATACTACATAGAATGGAAATCAAAACCAATTATGAAACTTTGACAGAAATACAAAAAATCATCATGCAGGTACAGTAAAATAAGAATTTATTAAACAATGAAAAAATTATATTACAAATGTGCAGAGAAGCTCAAGCCCGTAATCAAACATCTTGCAATAATGCAAAGAAACTAAAAGAGAGCAAGAAACCTTCTTTCTATCTCTACAATAACTCTCGTTGTGCCAAACATTAGTGCATAGGCACAATTAAATCATAGCTGAGACACCCCGTGGTGGTTCACCACCCATCAAATGCATATCCATGCTCCTTTTATAAGCTTTTTGGATTTGTTTGGCTTCCTTGATTCCATGCACCAAACAATGTATTTTCTACCTACAACCAAAAATCCACCCATCAAATACATATTGTATCTAAAATAAATTTTGAAAATTAAAATGTTAAATAACTAAATTTAAACTAATTAAAATTTAAATTAGTAATACAATAAACTATTTAATTAGTAATACAATTAAACTAAAATCTTAAAATAGAAATAACTAAAATCATAAACTAAATTTCAAATAAACTTAATTAATAAAATCAAGTGGAACCAAAACTAAAAATTAAATTAAGTACAACAAAACAAAACTATAAAAATACAATAAAATAAATAAAAGCAAGACTATCATAACTATAATCTAAAGAAAAAAATAAATAAACCAACCATGGAACTATAACTAACGTGCAAACATAACTAAATTAAAACTAATAATAATTAAAAAACACATCAAACTATCAACGTAAATTGAAAAGTGATTAAATCAAATTAATTTTGAAGCGATATAAACTACTGGGGATTCATAGCTTTCCTTTGTGTTATTCTTCACCATCTCATTCGGTGCCACAGAGTTTTACTTGTTCTCTCCCGTGAAGGCTGGGCATGAGATTTAGTTTGGTTTCCTCGATTCCCTTATAGCAACCTCAATTCTCGGATTGTATCATATGATCGTATCTCGTTTAATTTTGTTCATATCCTGCATAATCAAATAAAACCATAATTATAAATTTGTTGCAACAAATCAATAAATAATCATGTTGAGAATGCTGAGTAATAAAAGGTCGAATGGCGCGTTTTATTTTTTCTTACTATAACAATGTGGCAGAAGTTGAGGCAATGTGGAGATGTGGTTTTAAAACTAAGTCCTTTCTGGCCGAGTGCAATATGTCCTCGTGAAATCATAAAGTTATTTTGCATTCGTAATAATTTCTTCCGATACATTTGTGATTTAATTTTCATCATTTATGTGAAAGCGTTTCTTCATTTTCTCGCTGTATTTTGTAAATTCCAGTTCTTTTTGGCGCGATTAACTGGTAGAATATCTTTACAGGACTATCCCGCATTGAACCAGGTCTTTGTACAAGTGAAATTTTGCGATACGCATTCGCTGGGACAAATTCTATGTGCGCCTATGAAAAATCCCAGAATTTATAGTCCGACGAACGTGAGGCAGATAACAAGGAATTATTATTTGTCATTTTTTGTTGTCTAAACTCTTGTGAAATTTAAAACACCGTAGCTTCATAATAACCATAAAATAATCAGACCCTCCTCAAATGTGTTACGCGAATATTTGTGGTGGGATCTATCGTTGGGTAGAATATAAACGGTATACATTTGTAATATACATACGGCTAAAATATATGTTGAATTTTTGTTACAATGAAAATGTATGTTATATTTACAAATTTTATCTGTAACATGATATAATAAGTTGTGTGCTTTTATAATAGATTGTGTTTTACAACGCATATGCTAGCTTTTGTGGTATTTATATGTTGTATGAATTATATATTGTGTAGTTTATAATAGGTTAAGAAATGTTTGAGATGTACAAACTTGTATTTTGGTAATATATAAAGCATTATGTTTATTTTATATACAAAATATTTCTTGTTTTTTTTAATTATATATATATAATATGCAATAATGTATATATCTCTTTTTATATATGTTGGTATTGTAAGTTATATATTTATTTTATGTATTATTTACAATATTATGTGTTTACAAATAGTGTGGAAACAATAAAAAAAATTATGTATGTATGCAATGAGTGAAGTGGAGGAGGAGTCAATATGCAAAAACATATGTAAAATGTGAGGTGATGTGGGTAACACTCAAGTAAGAAAAGTGATCCTTGCAACGAAAATAATGAAGGCCATGTCAAACATGTTCAAATTTCAAATAATCAAAAGCTCTAAAGCCCAACAAGAAAGTCCATAGAGAAGGGTGTCTCCCAAAATGGAGGGTTAAAGGAAAACAAACTTATCGAAACCTAATGTAAGTAAGGAAATTCAATAAAGGTTCCCCATAGATTTTTTTCAAAAATCTATAGGGTGGTTATGGCCAACAACATGTACTTATCTTCATAGCTCTTGACACTGTAATACTACTCCTTGATGGAATCTCAAAAAGAGATCCAACTAGGTGCAACTAAATAAAGTGAGGCTCCTTGATGGCATCTCAAAAAGAGTTCCAACAGGGTGCAACTAAATAAAGTGAGGGTTCCCTCTCATCCTTCTCCTCATAGTAGGTTTCCCACCAATGCTTGATGGGGGGGAAAGACTTTGAGGAGGGAAAAGGTAATATTTTCCCTATTGGAAAAATCATGAATTGAAAAATACCCTTCTAACATATTTCACAATCTATCTATAGTGTCTGCATCTATCGGGCCTTTAGATATTGGAATGTCAAAGTTGACTTGTACCTTGAAGGAGTGGTGCCTTCAAAGTGGTTGTTGGATGAAGATACATCGCTTGTGGGCATCCTCCAAAGGATATGGGCAAAGTTGTCCATCATCGCATTCCTCTATCACTCGAGAGCTTTTTGGAGCAATATTTTGAAGGGATCTCCTACTCAATCGTCTTTCTTTTCTTCTGCCATTATAGGCCATCTCGGTTTGCGAGGCTGGTCTTTTAAAGGTTCAACCAGTTCGAGCCCTAGCTCCTTATACAGTGACCTCGTCGGAAACATGCAAAGAAGAACAGAGAAAGAGAAGACCACTCTCATACCACTAATTTGGACTTATGTAGGAATGTAACAAAATACAGATATAAACATAAACATGAAGATGCAGTAGAAATAAAACTTCATTTCATTAATATCAAAGAACTGAAATATGCTTACATACATAATGGAAATAAACTAGCTCAAGTATTGTAGCTTATCTCTAAGAAGATATATGGAGGCTACATGCTTCTAAACTATGTTACAATGAAGCTCGAGGGCCTATTTATTATTGAGAAACAATAGAAAATCCTAAACATCCAAAAACCTTAACCTAGGAGATGAAGTGCCAAAACAATAGGCTCCAATGTGCTAAATTGGTACATCAACTTCTCACGGTTGTAACTTTGGCATACGATCTCTGTTGGATGTGAAAAATACCTCATTAGAAACATCTATCTGATAACTACAACTTTTGACTTCAAACATCAATTAAAGAGGCATGTTTGCTCATTTTCAAAAAAGAAATCACTTAGGGCCTCAAAATGACTCTCGAAGTTCATGGCCTGAAAAACTACCAAAAATAGTAAACTGTGCTACAATTATGGAAACCAAAAGAAAGAATGGTACAATAGTGTGATTCTAAGTGGAATAGATGGGTGGCCACCAATATCCACTTGGTAAGATTTTTGATCATGTTTTCCTTGCATATCCATGGAGCACTTCTAGTTGATAGGAAGGCCCTCCATCACCACCTTTGCAAAAGAAATCGATGATATATAAAGGTCTTCTCCCTTTTTCAATGAAATAAACAACTTTTTAAGGTAAAGTGACCTAACCTTTTGCTTACTACCTCATTTAACCACACAATATTCTTATCCAATGAACCTCCTCTTCATATTGGCATAATTACTATGGATAATTATTCCACCTCTAGGTTAATACAACCCCCACCTACACTATCATAGGAAGCTACCCTCAAGCACTGCACATGTCACAGTAATGTTAACAAACCGGCTGGTAAAAATATAGAAAATATAGATCAACGACTTCAAAATCAACCTCTTTGATGGCGAAACCTCCTTTACATTACACAATTGAAGAATTCTTTGATGATACAAATAAAAAAACATTCTTTCTATATATAAGAGTCTAAGGGGTCATGATATAATCAAATCCGACATAACAATAATAATATAAGGGTACAAAAATAAAAATAGTGGCTTTTATGGCGCACAATAATAACAATATGGGGACAGTAGGGGTACAACAATAACAATGAGGGCTACAATCAAAATATCAATTAGGGAATCACTAGTATTATAGGGACCTAACATGCCCCTCTCCTTCTAAAAAGTGTTGTCCTCAATGCTTGAGGAGTTGTGGATGCTTCTGTATAAAATTATCATCCTCCCATGTGGAATCTTCAAAGGGTAAGTTCTTCCACTTGATGAGATACTCCGAAATTCATTGATTTTGTAGGTGTCGAGTTCTTATTTTTGTGACTTCTTCAGGTTCCAATATGATTTTTCGTTCCTCGTCAACTTCTAGAAGTATTACTTGAACTAGGACCTTGTCACCTATAAACTTCTTTAAGCATGAAACATGGAAAGATGGGCGTACTTGAGAAGCTGTAGGAAGCTCCAATTTGTATGCCATAGTACCAATCTTTTGCAACACCTTGTAGGTAGCATAATACTTTGGTGATAATTTATTATCCTTCTTAGCTTACTTGAGGGACATTTTTTTGTATGGTTGTAGCCATAGAAATACCCAGTCGCCTACATGAAAAATTCTTTCATTGTGATGTTGATATACTTTTTGTTTCATTCTATTCTCTACCAAAGTGAGGTTATCCTTTAAGAGTTGGAGAACTTGTTGTTGATGCTCGATGTCATCTTCCACTACTTGAACCTTATAATTTTCTCTTAAATATGATTTGATGGACGGTGGATGATGTCCATAAAGTGCCATAAATGGGGTCATTTTTACTGCAGTATGGAAGGAAGTGTCATACCACCATTCAACCAGAGGCAACCATTTTACCCTTTGTGTTTGTTTATCAAATACAAAGCAATGAAGCTATCCTTCCAAACATTTATCTTCTATCTCAGTTTTCCCATCAGATTGAGGATGATAAGATGAACTATGAGCTAACTGAGTACCAAGACAAGAAAATAATTATGTTTAATATTTCCAGTGAAAATGGGATCTCTGTCGCTCACATTAATCTTTGCATTTCCATGTAGCTTTTGAATTGTTTCCATAAATGCAGTAGAAACTGTACTCGCTTTAAATGGATGAGGTTATGCACAAAAGTGTGCATACTTGGTATGTCTATCAACTACCACCACAATGACACTCTTTCCTTCAGTCTTGGGTAAACTTGTGATAAAATCCATTGAAACCTCCTCCAAACATTGACTTGGAATGGATAAAGATTGTAATAGACCCGGGTTCTTAATTGTTTCACT
>APFE030237865.1:6903-42566 GCA_000404065.3 Pinus taeda
AAAAGGGCCTAGAGATCCTTCTCTCATCAGAGCAAAAAAATCTGCAACTGGATCAGTAAGTAGGGCTGAGATTGGCAATATGCTTGATGAATTCAAAACTGATATCTTAGGGAGTCTTAGTGAGCAACTAGACACTCTTAAGATACGCAATAAGCAGAAAGCTGAAGCTGAAGCTTTGGCCATCTTTTTCCCAAAATGTAGAAAGAAACATGCTCTAAGGGAATGCCCCTTGGATGCAAAAGTTGTAGAAACATGTGTGATTTGTTCAGAGAATCATGAGACCAAGGATTGTCCTTCAATTCCTGGGCTCAAAGCTGTCTTTCAAGAAGATCCAAATACAATTGAGTCTCTCTGTTTCGTTGCAAGGAGACCTTGGCAGGGGCAACAAAACCAAGGGTTTAACAACTCTATGAACTTTCAAACCCCACCAAATCGGAATCCTTGGCAACAACCTTGGACCCAACAGCAAAATCCATTTCAATCATGGGTACAAGGTATGTAAAGCCCCTATGGGAGATTTGCTCAATTTTATCAATATCCTCCATATTTTCAAAACCAACAAGCTCCACAACTTCCAAATCAAAATCCACAACTATCATTGCCATTTCCAAAACAACAACAACCTTCTCAACAGAATCCAAATTCTCAGCTCTTGCTTCCATTCCAACAAAAGCCAAATCAACTTCCCTCCCAGCCATTACCAAACCCCAATAATAAAAACCCTCAAAATGCTTACATAATAGAAGGTCAACCATTTCCTACCTATATGATTGTTCCTCTCAATGATGTACAACTCAGATCTGGTAGAGTCTTAGATAAACCTTCTATAGATGCCCAAAAGCAAAGCATTTCTGAGGAATATTCTCTTGAAGCCAATAAAGATTCTAAAGTATCTCTTCAAAACCCAAGCACTCAGAAAGAAAAAGAAAAAGAGTTAACCCCCACAACTCCTATAGTTGAGCAACCTACATCTTCATCCACACCTCCTTTTCCTGAGAGATCACAAATTGCCAAAGGGGTGGAAAAACAAATCTTGTTGCTAGACTATGATTTTCTAGATGAATTGAAGAATGTCTGTATCAAGATTCCCTTGTTACAAGCCATTAGAGAAATTCCTATTCTAGCAAAAACAATAAAGGAGTTGAGTCTTAAAAGACCAGGGAGGAAACCTAGAGATACAAGAAGAATCCACCTGGTAGGAAAAATTGCAGATATCATAATGGGAAAAATTACTATGCAGAAGTATGTAGATCCCGGTAGTCCAATTGTTAAAACACATATAATGGGGTAGAAATTCCAAATACTTTGATTGATTTAGGGGCTGCTATCAACATCATGAGTAGACAAACTATGGAACAACAAAAACTTCCTAATCTTCTTTTTACACCTACTTTACTGCAACTTGTAGATCGATCGATTATCAAACCAGATGGTGTATTAGAAGACATTTCGGTCTCCTTAGACTCTTGGGAATATCCAGTAGACTTCATGATTTTAAATCCCAAGAGTAATTTAGGAGGACACCCTCTCATCTTAGGAAGACCTTGGCTAGCCACAGTTGATGCCTTTATCAGTTGTAGGTCTGGGGATATGTATATTTCTGATGGTAATTCGACAAAGAAATTCAATCTGTATCCTTTAGCAAAAGAAATTACAAAAATAGGAGATAATGAGTGGGTTGATTATGAGGATACTATACAACCTGTCTTTACCATTTCTGAAGTCAGTGAAGATAGTCAAATTCTGAACACATTAGAAAACATTGAAACATCTTCAGAATATGACCACACAGAATTTCAGTTAGATTCTGACATCGAGTATCTATCATCTAGACAAATGTCTCTTTTCTTTATGGAAGAGTTTGGTAGTTCCACAATTGAGGTCTTTCCAGGTAAAACATTAAATATCAACAAAAACATAGAAAGATCACAACAAGGAGAACTAACCAAAATCTTGCAAAAACATTCTATTGCATTTGCATGGGAGTATACTGATATGAAAGGTATTGACCCTAAGACTTGCATTCATCACATCTACATCGAGGAAAATACTAGACAAATCAGAAAACCTCAGAGAAGGATGAATCCAAACCTTAGGGAGATAGTGAAAGAAGAGCTACAAAGACTACTCAATGTAAACTTCATTTATCCAATTTCAGATAGCCGATGGGTTTCTCCTTTGGTTATAGTACCTAAAAAGAATGGTAAATGGAGGGTATGCATTGATTACAGGGAATTGAACAAAGAAACTTTGAAGGATCACTTCCCTTTACCCTTTATTGATCAGGTATTAGATACTTTAGCAGGAAAAAAGTAATTTTCATTTTTGGATGGTTTTAGTGGCTATAATCAAATTCAGGTAGCACCTGAAGATCAAGATAAGACAACATTCACCTGTCCATGGGGAAATTTTGCTTACCGAGTGCTTCCTTTTGGATTATGTAATGCACCCGCAACATTTCCAAGGGTAGTACTAGGTATCTTTTTTGATCTAATCGATGATTGTGTATAGGTCTATATGGATGATTTTACAGTTTATGGTGATTCATTTGAAGATGCATTAGAAAATTTGGAAAAGGTCCTTATTAGAGGTAAAGAAACAAATCTTTCCTTAAGTCATGAAAAATGCTTTATGATGTTTACTGAGGGAATTGTTTTAGGACATCATATTTCAGGAAATGGAATAAAGTTGGTAGATCAAAAGTTGAAGTCATATCCAAGTTGCCTATTCCAAATTTTCAAAAAGATGTTAGAAGTTTTCTTGGATTTACTGGATACTATAAAAGATTTATTGAAAACTTCACCAAAATAGCATCCCCACTCTTCAAATTACTTACAAAAGACTGTGAATTCAAATGGGATCTTGATTGTCAATATGCATTTGAAACTTTGAAAACAAGAATATCTGAAGCACCCATTTTGAGAGGACCAAATTGGAAACTTCCTTTCCATATTTCCACAGATGCTTCATATATAGCTCTAGGAGCTATGTTGGGTCAAAATGATGTAATTCCTTATGCCATTTACTACACCAGTAAAAATTTGACTCCCACAGAGTTAAACTATACTGTGACTGAAAAAGAGTTCTTAGCTGTTGTTCATGTACTCAATAAGTTTAGACATTATATAACAAACTATGAAACTTTTGTCCATACTGATCATTCTGCAATTAGATATCTAATGAACAAACCTGTTACTAATGGCAGAGTTACAAGATGGCTTTTACTTTTACAAGAATTCAATATTAATTTGTTGGATAGACCAGGGAAACAAAATACAGTAGCTGATTTCTTGTCTAGAATCCAAAATACTAATGAAGATTCTCGTGTAGAGGATAAGTTTCCAGATGAGTATTTATTTGCAGTAACTACTAAGACTCCTTGGTATGTAGATATTGCTAACTATTTGGTTACAGGAAAGCTACCTCCACAATTATTTCCTAGTGAAAAAAGAAGAACTATTCAGGAGAGTTTGAATTATTCATGGATTTCTAGTGAATTATTTAAAACAGGGCTAAATTGTCTGATTGGAAGATGTGTTCGGGAAGAAGAAATGCCTGATATCGTCAAGGCATGTCATGATGAACCATGCGGTGGACACTTTTCTGACAAAAGGAAGGCCTATAAAATCCTTTCTTTAGGATATTATTGGCCTTCCCTTTTCAAAGATGAAAAACAATATGTTAGAAGGTGTGGTAGCTGCCAAAGAGTTCGGAGACCGACTCTTTCAAATGAAATGCCATTACAATCACAGGTACTCATCGAACCCTTTGAAAAATGGGCTTTATATTTCATTGGACCTATTAATCCACCATCTAAGAAAAAGAAGTATATATTGGTATGCACTGATTATGTCACTAAATGGGTAGAAGCCAAAGAATTACTTGCTGCTACTCAAAATTCAGTTGTTAACTTTCTTTATGAGGATATTTTTACTCGCTTTGGTGTTCCAAGAGAAATTGTGATAGATCAGGGAAGTCAATTTACATCTAACTTGATGGAGAAGCTGATGGAAGAATACAAAATCAAGCACAAAAAATCTACTCTTTACCATCCGCAAACAAATGGCCAAGTGGAGTCTACAAACAAAGTTCTTGAGAGCATCATCACCAAAACTGTTCATCTACACAGAAGAGATTGGGCAGAAAGGATTCCTGAAGCCTTATGGGCCTACAGAACTACATGGAGGAATACAACAGGACATTCTCCCTATGAACTTGTTGATGGGAAAGAAATCCTGCTCCCCATTGAGATTTAAGTCAAGACTTTCAAGATGGCAGTCCAGTTGGGGATGAATCTATCAGAAGCCCAAAAGCACAGAATGGAGCAGATGAATGAGCTAGATGAGATCAGACAAGAAGCAATTTTAAGGACTGATCTAGTTCAACATCAAAGAGCTAAGTGGCATGACAGATACATCAAAGAGAAAAAGTTTCAAGAGGGAGATTGGGTGCTACTATTTGATTCCAAGTTCAAAGACTTCAAAGGTAAATTTCTGACCCATTGGCTTGGGCCATATGAAACTGACAAAGTCTTTCACAATGGAGCGGTAAGAATCAAGACCATTGATGAATTTCAGATTCTTCTTATTGTGAATGGCCATCGATTGAAAATTTATCATAAGCCACTCTTAAAAGAGGAATTTGTCAAGATGTTCCAAGAGAATTCTGCAATAAGGATGGTGGAGAAGAATCCTTCTTCCCCACCAGCCTAGCCTTTGTTTCTTTCAGTTAAAAATAAAAAATAAAAAATTGCATAAGCCTGAAAACCAATCATAGATTGGCAGTCTTATACAGAAAATATAGAGTGAAAATCAAGGACACCTGACACTATATTTTCCAAAAAAATCTCTCTCCTCTCCTTCTTTTTCCATATTCACTTCACCTCATTTGCCATTTCACTCCATCTCCATCTCATTCACATTTTCACTTCACTTCACTCTGCTTCACTTTCACTCCATTCCACTCATTTCATCAATAAAAGTTCCTTTCAGGACTATTTTCATTCAATTAATTCTTTTCTACCTATCTTTGTTTAGCTAAGTGGGTGATGTCCTAGTTTCTGCAACTGGAAGCAGTTTCCACAGCCAGAAACAGTTTCCGCAGCCAGAAACGATTTCCACAGCTACCACCACTCTATTTTTCAAAATTCACAGTCAAAATGTTAGTGCAAAAATCATGAAAATGCAGGTGTAATTGAGCAATTGCCATGAAGACATGGAGCATCTCCAAGACATTAAGAAAGAACAGTTGGTTAATAGCTATGAGAAAGAAATGACAAAGTTTCCAAAGGTATGATCAATTTTTTTTATCAAATAACAATTGAAGTCATGATTATGCATAGTTATCAAACCATAAAAAGTTCTACTATGTGCAATGATTCGATATGATAGCTCCATTACCCACTCCTATTCCACGATATTACTCCACACACCATGCATTTATTTCCTAACGGTCTCATGATGGATTTTCGAGTTTAAATTCAAGTTGACTGGACTTTCATTTGCCACCTGTGCTCATGAGATGTGACCAATCCCTTTACGGCTCGTCTCCACCCTAATTTCCGCATCCATCTATCAAAACGTGTGGTCTCCCATACGCAACCGTTAATTCAAATCTCACCTCCACTCCGTTCACTTACCATTTCATTAAAGGTCTTCCTTTTTGTATACACGCATTTCAAATTGTGAACTTATTTGCGACTTCTTACCCTCTGTTACACCTATAATTTGAAGCATTCTGGTTACCTGCTACCTATTGCAGCGACTGCATTTTACCATAAACCCTACAACCGAGCTACCTTCCTTCTGCTAAATCCTCATACGCAATTACATCCTCAGTTGAAATTCAAACAGAGAAAGGAATGGGAAAACTACTAAGGGCAGATCCAGAAGGACCGGAATATGTAGAAGGTTACCCTCAAGCAAAAGATTTGTTAAGGAAAGCCAAATGGTTATGCTTCATCCAAAAGTTCAAAGGCTATAACAAAGAGGTAACCAAGGCTTTTGCATGGTCTTTCGATGGTAAAATGGTGGAGATTGGAGATTTGAAGCTCACAGTGACCGAAACAACAGTAACAACTACCACAGGCTTACCCCAATAAGGTGAGCGATGGTTCAAAAACAAAATCGTGGATGAACAGGCATGGAGAATTATGCTAAGAAACCCAGGTATGGACACCACTATGTTTACTAAAGGAATTCCTGTTCATGCATTGAGGGAAGAATGGGCCAGTCTGCTATTAGTTATTCGAAAATTTGTCACTTGTGAAGGCCGCTTTGGTTCGATGTACATGTACCATGCTAGACTGCTGATGAATTTCTTAGAGAATCAGACTCTTAAATTGCCTTATTTCTTACTGTTGAGCTTGAAAAAGATGAGTATTACATTCCAAAAACACATAGGAAATATAGAACCTCATCTATATCATCATGGGCTTATAAAAATTCTCATTGAGGACCAACTAAAGAAAAACAAAGATACCTGGGAACAATTCTTGATAAGAAAATACTTCCAAGATCCATCTGAGGCCTCTGAAAGTAGTACGCCAAAGACACCAAGAAAAAGTAGGAGGAGAGAAAAGAGCACTATAGTCCAAGACTCCCCTACTACAGAAACTCAAGAAGTTGGTCAACAAGAAGAAGAAAACAGAACTAAAGACAAGAAACAGAGGAAAGAGAAAGGAAAAAGGACCATCTAAGAAGTCTACCAATCACCTAATCCATCCATAGAGGAGGATTGTCAACCACTGTCAGAAAGATTAGTACATCTTCAGGCTGCTATAGCAAAGAAAAAGGAAAAAGGGAAACAGAGTATACAATAAAAGGGTACTAGTCCACCATTCTTAAGGAGAAGCCATAGGTTAAGAGGAAACTGGAATAAAACACAAATAAAATGGCATCACTTCATCGACTTGGGTGGAGAGACACCTGAGAAAACTCCAACTGGTCGTAGTCCACCTCGTCCTCAACTAAGCATTGAAACTAGTCCTCCACATGACGAAAGCTCTTCTCGGCCAAAGGTAGAAAGCAGTCCTCCTCCTCCACCAGATTTTGAACTCAGTCCAAGAAAGACACCTGAAATAGATCCCAATCAACAGATGGTATGTGACTACTTGGAATCATTGGAGAATTCAGCTACAGGTCCGAGTACCACTCTGCCACTAGATGCACAAGTTCAATCCTTAAAATAGGAGGTATTTGAATTAGAGGTTCTAAATAGTAATATCAAGCAAGAAAATGAAGCACTGAAGGAATAAAGAAAAGTAGATAAAATTATTCATGATAACACTATGCTCCATTTCGGACGATGGCAAAAGAAAAACAAGAAACTGAAGGAAAAGTGCAAAAAGTTGATCAGAGCATTGATCAATCTCAAATTCAGATGTCTAATAAGGAAACCAAGAATGGTGGTAGCACCAAAGAACACGAAAAGAGGGCTAGATGTCCTAGCAGAAGCATCAGAACATATGGATTAGAGGGGAATGACTAAATTTTGGTTGCATGAGGACATGCAACACCTTCACAGTAGGGGTATGTTGAGTCCCAAACCTGCACTTCCCTATATACCCTTTCAACCTTCTTTTCCATTTACTTCATCCACCCAGCTATCAAATCATTACATATTAGTCTAAAAAGAGCTTATGAAATGGTTTCGTAACTATGTTTATGACTGTTGTTTTATTTAAATTTTTTGTTCAAACAGTTGTGGAAACTTGTCACTTTCCATAGCCAACCCAAGTTTTCGTAGCCATTTTGTCAAAAGCTATGTTACAGGTGTCCAATGGAAAAACCAGCCACATGGCCAGGATGCAAGTGACGTGTACATGGAGTATGTCCCCTCAGATCAGACAAATCACTCATAAACGGTCATGGTCAATGATGGTCAAAGGAATGGCCAAAGGAGGAATTTTGCGATGGCACGACACTATTTTTCCCATGTGAAGGTTTGCGTGACACGATGCTTAGTTTCTGGAGGTACTGGCACAACTATCAATCAGCTCGTGAGCTGAATCGAGTAGCCACCACTCCATGGATTCAACTGCCATAATGACCATAACGCTAGATCTCAGGCCGTGGAGATTTACGTATCTCTTGGCAGCATAAAATCTAGGAATTAGTTACAAGCATTTTCACTTGTAAATAATGCCTTGATATATGCTGGATCGTTACTTTTTGAGATGTAATTTTGACTATTGTTATCAGCCCACTATACTGCACTTTACTTTGTTTATTGTTGCACTTTAATATATGAGAAGACAACATTCTTGAATTCAATTTGTGACTAAGTAATTGGCTGGCCAAGGTTACAGAGGGCCCCTGTACGCAAAAGCTTTGTATAGTTTCTTACTTGGTTTCATTTACTATTTTTATAATCATTACTTGTATATATTTTGTGTTGTTCTGATGTTCATTGCTGTCCATATTTCCTTTATGTTTTTTTCGATAACTATTAGCTAATCAGTGCTTCTTTTACAGGTTTTTGTAGGTAGCTCAGACAAATTTACATATTTTTGATAACTACTGACATGAGATCATCTTGTCCTTTCTGCTGATTTTCATTTACTAAGTTTAATTCCAGCGTTTTCATTTCTTTCAATTTTTGTTTTGCTTAATTAGTTTTCTGCCATTTAGACATCATATTACTTACATGTTTATGATTTCCTTTCTATAGCCAAGCGACTCAATTAGTAAGGAATCAGAATATTACTTGTTGTAGTATGGTTTAGTTTGCTTTCCTCCAAGTTAGAGATTGAATTACTTATGTCATTTTCAAGAGTTGAAATATGAATGAGTAGTTAAATCTTAGTTTCCTTTTATGCAATTTAATTTCCTGCAATTTAGATATCATAATACTCAGCTTGTTTATGATTACTTCCTATACCCAGAGTGAGTTGAAAGGTGAAGGGTCAGAGTATGGCTTGAAGTAGTGTGATTTAGTTTGCTTTTATTTCAGTCTTTGAGTTTCCTTAAGTTCAATTTTTTTTTTTTTTCATACAACAGTAAGGATACTCGGCCATTGTCACTAGTTCATTATTTTGGTACATTTACTTATTTTGAGAACTGATTTCATTACACTCAGTTTGGAAACCTTCTTTTTGAGAAATTTTAAGTTTGGAAAATCATTGTAGAAATCACCATTACCATCCACACTTGATTTTCAATTTCGCCATCTCACACTAGGGAATCCACAGAAGATAAACCCAAAAACAAACTAAAAAGCTCAAAAATGACAAAAGACTAAGAAAAATGTTATCTTGCACATACAGTGCACTTCACTTCATTAGTTTACGACTCCCGGATTGACATTTTAAATAGAAATTTAGGACATACTAAATTGACCAAACACTTATTTTTTCAAATCATGTGTTTCATTTTAAACTGCTAAAGTGATGATGTGTTTTCCATCACTTGTTGTAGAAACAATGAGGTTGGGCCTTATTTTCTGTTGTATTTTAAACTTTGAAAGTGATTATTTGTTTTCATCAGTTGTGGAAGAAACAATAGTGTTTGTCCTTATTTTTGTAAATCATGTGTTGCATTGATGATGTGTTTTCCATCACTTGTTGATGCAACAATGGTGTTTGACCTTGTATTGATAGCTGGGGTATTGTTTCCATTTTTATGTAAAGTTGACTACAGAGTATGTGTTATAAACTTGTGGCAAGTATGGGATGCTTGGCATATGTTTTTTGGTCACATAGAAAAACATGTAATTGTCAAGATATTGTACTACAGGTTGGCAGGGGATGCAGGTGTTGGCTCGTAGCTTATGGCTCTGAAGGACAAAGGTGAAGGAGAAGGAAGGATGACTTGTTGGAAAAATTTTGGTGTAGACAATCTATAAAGCAGTTGCAGATTATTTATTTCTTTTCTTAATGTGTAGGATTGGTCCAAGAGGGACCAGGAGGAGTGATCAAGGTGGGTCTCCGAAAAGTACCAGTGGCATGCTAAAAAGGCTCAAAACTCAAAGTGGCGGAATCATGATAAACTTACCTTCAGATCTAAGTTCTCGTCATCCTGATTCCAGCGATGAAAACTACACATGAATTTGAGCTCATACGAAGAAGTTAGGGCAACTCTAAGTTCAAGTTTGACTTCGAGAGGTGGCAGGAGAAGATGATGTGGGAGAACTATCAGCAAATGGCGAAGCGCCAAGTGGTAGGCCATCATTATCCCCAAATTCTGTAGATCACAGAAGTTGGAAGCTTTTGAATCGACCCCAACATTATGAGGTTGCAATGCGATAATTGCAATTGCATATCCCAAGGGGTGATGGTTTCAAATTGGCCCCCAAGAAAGGAAGGGGTGCGATGCGACTAATCCCATATCGCACATCGCAAGGTGCAGTGGTACAAAATTTTCCCCTAATAGGATCAGGTTGTGATTGCAATATCTTAATCACATATCACATAGTTTGAAGTCCCATTATATATTTACACCCTGGACCCGACGATTGAGATATGTTATGGATCTCGAATGCGATATGGTTACGGGTTTCAATTGATAGTCCTATTGGTTTTGACGGTTTGCACGTTGCACCTCACAATGCAATGAACATTATGGAAAAACAACATGGTTCTACTAATTGTGATCTGTGATGGGATATCGACGCATATAGACTATAGTCATCGATGATAAAGCTGTCAGCTTTGGAGAATACACCAATTCTTTGTATTATTCTGCTGGTTAGAGGTTTAAAGAGAAATGATATGTTTGAACTGCTTGATGGCATATTTTCCATGTATGTTAGGTTTTCTACTTGTATACTATTCGATGCCTAAGAATATCTATTTGAAAAAACATGCTTGCCTAAACTTGTCATTTGTTCAACTTGCCCAGTTTAAGAAAGTATGCACACTAGAATATAAAAAGCGCCAACCGCAAAGTGAGAGGGGGTAGAAGTAGATAGAAGCACATATTTACAGAGTAGAACAGTGACAACTATTCATCACAGGTGGCTGGAACCTTGCCTCAGAAATGAGAAGGTTCTGAGAAGGTGCAGAAAGCTCGATTATCCGAATTGGGTGTTTAGATAGGTGATTCTATATGATTTTTGCTAGGAAGTCAGTGGTGTTGTCTGTCTATAGAGTTGGGCTCTCCATTTGTCTTCTATCTTCCAAATTGGAGGTATAAGGGTGTTATGTAAAATATGCTTTACTTCTCCCTTTTCATGCCATTTAATGAATGAAGGCCTTCCCACTATTGAGCAGGGCCCAAAGATGTAGTCCAAATTAGATGAACTCCCTAACCAATTCTCTGTGTCTTGATCTCATGTGTCATTATCTCTCTTTTATCTTCTCTTTATATTCTTATGTTCCATGCTATGTAAGTGGTTTTTTATATGTAATTTTGATCCATCTATAAGAAAAAATTTTCTAGATCACTCATCATATCATCCTCGGCAATAGTGATCTCGACATTTCCAAGCTCATCTGGACAATGGGTGAACTTGGTCAAGTAATTCAGAATTGAGTCACCCTTTTGCATCTTGATATTTCTTAGTTTGTCCTTTAGTGTCAATTTCCTATGGTCATTATTTTGAAATAGGTTTGTTAGTGCCTTCCACATTGAGTATGGAGTATGCTTGCCATGGATACTTGAGACAATGTGGTCTCGAACTCCCTCCAAGATAGTCCTTCTTGATTTTTCCACACACTTTCTCAATTCACGTAGATCTTTAACATCTGATGTTGGAGGCTTAGGAATGTCATGATCTATGAATTCCTTGAGGCCATTTTCTTCTAGCACTTCCTCAATCCTCTCCTTCGAAGCTATGTAATTTGAGCTTCTCTCAAAGGGATACTCAATTCTCAAATTGTAGAAAGCCATATTGCCAACTCTAAAGTATGAACTTACAAATTTGATTTTCACCTACACACAAAACTCAAATTCTCCTCTTCTATACTATCTTCAGATCCCATACCATGTATATTTTTCAATATATTCAACAACTCATGTGATATACTAAAACACAACACAATAATCTACTCTAATCTTCTCAGAAGAAACTAAAAAAATGATCAATGAAAACAATAAGAAGATAGAGGAAGAATATCAATGGCACATAACCTTGACTATCTATATTTCCTTAACCAGCATATCTAACAAAAGAAATCAATGCTTCTTCAGCCTGAACAATTCTTGCACAAGTACAATCTATCTCTCTAGTTCACAGTCCAACTCAAGGCAACACTTAGCCAAATACATTTCCTTTAAATCCCCTACTTCATTTTAAAATTCATGAGAGAATTAACCTCTATTTAATGTGGAAATTCCCTCTTTATAACTACTCAACCCAAACATAGTTCTTCAACTAACTGCATGCACCATCTGTACAACTCAGAAAATTATACAATTGATAATACATTTTCATTGAACTCTAATCTCAACTAGTTCCTCCTTTGAACTGACATACATGAGTTATTTATGATTGAATCTTCAGTTAGGTGGTGTAATACACGGGATGCACGGTTGCACTACTACACTAGTAGACCTCTACTAGTTCCTCCAATAGTTAGAACTAGTTTAACTGACTAAACCACAGTTAGACTGAGTTATCTAATTACAACTCAAAAGAACTCAAATTGGGCCCCTAACATTTTTGGATTGCTCTACATGACTCTAGATATACTTCCAACTCGAATTTCCTAATTCAATTAAGTAAATTTCACATAATTAACTATTAGAAGTTGCTATCAGAATATAATTACAATTTAATTCAAGGAAAAATTAAATTAGAATTTCTAGATGTTATTTTTAATATTTCTTGCTTTTATTTTCAATATAATCATCTCGAATAAGCATATCTAAATAATGCAGAAGAGTTGGATAACACCAGTTATGTGAATAGGATGTTTAAAATATATACATTGATGGAAGGACACATTGCCTAGTCGATAGAAAGTGCTGATGAAGTGATTTAAAAGGTAGTCACATGAGCTAGAGATGCATGAATTGAAGATGGCAGGAGGCAAGAGACTAAGGTGAAAGTGTTGCTAAGAGTTTTTGTACAAGACAAAATTATACCTCATATCAGAGATTGCAAGATGTCTAACTAGACTTGGAAAACACTCAAATATTTTTATAATTTGAAGAATACAAATAAACCAGTCCCTAAAGAGTAAGCTTGTTTATGTTAAAATGGAAGAAAATGAAAGAATGAATAATTTCATTTTAGGACACTAAAGATAAACTTAAAGAAATATGTGAAATAGTATCCATCTGTCACCTAGGAGCTATAACCTTAAATGGAATGTTAGATGAGTATAAGATGTTCATCATGGCCCTTTCAACAATGGAGCATAATCTTTTTTATGAGTTAGAAGACATACTCATACAGGAGGAAGAAAGGTGAAAGAACATTACACCTCAAAATTTTGATTTGGAATTGATGGAAAATGAAAACCACCTTCCAAAGGGAAGCCTTAGGGAGGTAACAAAATGAGGAAATATGCCACATGCAAAGCCATTATTTGGAAATCCACCATTTTCAAAGCAATAACAAGGTATGGAATATCAAAAGGTTGATGTTAGAGTTAGATTTCATCACTATGGCAAGTTTGACAATTATTTTAGAGATTTCATGCAACAAAAGTATCATGAGTACAAACATAGAAACAAAAATAACACTGTTATTTTGTTGATAAAGGCGAAATAGTGAATGGTGACTTCAAAAACGAGGAATAGTAGAAGGAATTGCAATGCTTAATAATAAACATTATGCATGTGAAGGGTGTATATTATGGAATATGCATAAGAAGTAGTTCCCTACTCATATATACAACAAAAAAAGGAATATTCTCTAACTTCTGCATACTAGTGTCTATGGTCCTATGCAGATAATATCATTAGGTGGAACATATTATTTTTGATATTTTTTGATGATTTTACAAAATATACATGGATGTACTTCATGATAAAGAAAAGTGATGTATTTCAATATTTTAAATACTTAAAAAATATGATTGTGAAGCAAAAAGGAAAATACATCAAGATCCTGTAATCAGATGAAGGGTAGAATACACTTCTAGTAAATTCATAAAGTAGTAAAAAGTTCATGGAATAGTATAACAATACACGGTACTTCATACTCTCATGTTATAAAATATGATAGGAGAAAACTTGATGCAAAAGCTATCAAGAGTATTTTGATTGGTGATTGTTATGATCATAAATAATATATGTTGCTTGATCCTTGAACACATATAATTTTTGCATGAAGGGAAGTTCTAATTCATGAGCATGCAAATGATTACCATAAAGAGGACGAGTATGATGCATGGCACATTCATTATGATTATGATGATGTCAAAGGGGAAGCAATTGACATGTAGGAACAAAAAGAGGAGGAGGAATCTAGTGACATGGATAGCTCTAGCAACCACATCACACCAATACAAGGAGAAAATTGAAAAAAAATGAGGAGAATAGATGAAAATGGTGAAGCACTAAGGAGGTTATCATCTCAATCTCAACCACTAATAAGTTTAATGATTATTCCTTAATGATTGAATTAATGAATATCAAATAACATTTGAGTTTCAATTAAACTAATTATCATAAAGAATAGAGAGATGCAAGTAAGGAAGAATATGAGTCCACAATTACTGAAAAAAGATGCTTGGGAATTAATAGAATTTCCTAAATATAAAGTACCTAGAAGATAAAAATGGTAGTGTAAAACCAAAATTAATGTTGGTGAAAGTATAGATAAATATAAGGTTAGGTTGGTTGCAAAATCTTACTAAGAGAAAGAAGGAATTGATTATTAAGAAACTTTTTCACCTATATATCAGATAAACACAATTTGATTAGTGATTGCATACTTACAATATATTAATGGAAGCTACATTAGCTAGATTTAAAATTTTCTATTCTAGATGGGAAACTAAAAGAAGTATATCTTATTCAACCAAAAGGATTCATAAAGGAGGGTCAAGAGAAACTTGTTTGAAAATAAAAAAATTATTTATATTGATTAAAGGACTAGTATTATGGTATGTGAGGACAAAATATTTTTTCTTGATAGCTGTTTTATGAAACGCAAGAAGAATGCTAACCTATATATGAAGTTAGATCAAAAGTGGCACGTTGATATGATTTCCCGATCCGTTGATGATACTATTATCACATGAATTGTTTCTAATTTAATTAATGATGTTTAAAGACAATTTTCATAGGTTTTTTAGACGAAATACCTTGGTGAATTGCATTATTAATTAGGTCTTGAAATATGGAGAAAAGTTGGTTAGATATTAGTAACATAAAGAAAATATACAAGAGAGATACTCAAAAGGTTCGAAATGGATTAACATATGGTAGTATCAATACTTTTTGAACAAAAATCTAAAGTTTAAAGTGATGATGGGGCAAGAGCAGTGGATGGTGCACTCTATTCGTCAGTGGCTTGAAACCCTAAACTATCTCACTACAATGAGGCCACACATAGGATATTCAATCAACATCCTAAGTCAGTTCATGGCCAAGCCTCTTGAAAACCATTGGAAAGAAGAAAAGGAACTATTACTATATCTAAAAGGAAATGTTAACATTCGTATTTAATATACTGATGATTTTTGATGTTGAGTTAGTAGTCTATTCGAATTTAGATTGGGTTAAAAAGCACGATGTCAGTTTTGAGAAAAGTGTTCTCAATGATGTCAAAGTAGTAGCATTTTCCATTGATGTCAAGTAATGTAAACTTCATCGGGAGATTTTTGGAGATTGATGGGTTCTTTTCATTTATGTCAATTAGTCATTCATGATGTATTTTAGTGTCTCCAAACTATTGATTTTGGGGTGTATCTTTGAAGGCATTACGTTTGCAGTGGATGAGCTAAAATGATCTTGCAGGGTGTATAGTTGGATAGTCCTCTTATAGATGTTAGCAATGGTATATAAAACTTAGAAAAACTCCTAAGGGATCATGAGTTGTGTTAGTTTGATTTTTTCAAGGGTTTCGGGAGCATGGTTCCACTGAACAAACAAAAGGCATAGGATGACAAATATGTCCTTCGGTACAATAATTTTCCTAAAATTTGATAGCTCTGTAACTAACAATTTATGTGCGAAGAAAATGTTCTCATTAACTGAGATATGATTTCATGTTCATGCTACAAAATATTTAATCCAAGAGCTTATGAGTCTTAGCATGATGATGAGATGCACGACTAACATAAGTTACCAGATAGAAGGTATGTCCACCATGGAAAATTGCGTGAGTTCAATTTCCATGTTTATTAAATTAAAAAAGGAATATATTGCAAAACCAACAGACCTCAAGCCTCCTTCCATACCAGGTGAGGTGTGAAATGACAAATGGTGAAGTGTAATTGGATGACACTGTTGATGTGGCATCTAGTTGGTAGTATAGGTTAGCACAATGATTGCATGGCATCATGTGAAACATACACATTGCCTGCACATATGGCACATTATAGTTCAAAAGTGGTCCTTTCGTTGGAGACATATGGCATGACTCATAAGGTGACATGTGTCAAAATGATGACATGTGATGACTGCTAGAACAATAGAATGACATGCTTAACATGCCATCACACAAAATAGGTTTTAAGCCAAAGAGTTTCATGGAGATCTGGCATGGTTGATAGAAGGAACAAAATGAAAATCGTTTCCATTATCTAATGTAAAAAGCTTCACATCGTGTTGTAGAGGTCATGGATAAAATTCTAGGGGATATGGGTGATGGAATTATGGCATGGTAGATCGAAGCCACTATAGAGTATACTTGAAGGCATGTTAAATAATATGAAACTAAGCTCCCTAGGCTTTTTCTAGCAACAAATAAAGTCATTGAAAAACACAAAACTCGTGCTCTCCTTCTTATGGGAGACATGTGGCAAGCAACTGGTAGTGACATGGTAGAAATACAATGCGACACACTGAGAATAGGACATGTGGAAGATAGGTGGAAACTGAGAGATTACATTGAAGACTAGTGGAGTGACATGTGACAAGTGTAAAAGGCCCTTTTAGGTAGCCAAGTGGGTGGAATATAAGTCACATGTGGCACAACTCAAATAATTCCATGCGACAGTAATAGCGTCAACAGCTAACATGGAAAAACCTTGGAATTTGTAGCAAGCAGTGTTGTTTGTGACATTTCACATTGAAATTTACATTTAGGCATCAAGGCCTCAAGGATATTTGCATAAATTGTAGAGACAAAAACATTCAAACATTGTATTACAAGGCGATGCACCTTTGGAGTTAAGACTTAAGTTGTTAGATTGGTCATGTGACTAAAGGAGCTGAATGATAAGCGAGTGTTATATTAAAAATATGTTGATGTTAAGAACCTTCAAAACATAAGTCATTGGTATTGGCTCGACGTCATATTAGAAGATTTCTAACATTTGAGGAGCTCTACTATGATTAGAGAACAATTAGATTTCTAACATTGGAAGATTAGAGAATGATTACAGGTCATAGTCATATTTTGAAATAGGTTGAAGGTTGAGGTGTTTTTCTATTACAAATTTGGTATTCATCGTGGTAAATTTAGTTAAAAGATAGTTATAATGAAATAATTGGGGATGACTAAATTAACTTAGTTTGTCAATTCTATCTAAAAAGAAAATTACCATGGGTCAAACCACAATTCTATGATCATGGTCTTGGCACATAAAATCTATAAAACACGTACAAATTGTGGAGAAAATGTTGGCTATTATATTAAATATTAGAAGTTGAGAGAGGGTTAAAAAGTAAAAATTAGAAAAAATGTGATATTTCAGTTAAGACTTGAGGGAGGTGAGTTAGTGAGTTTGTCAAATACTATAAAATGTTGACTGAGAATTAATGAAGTTTCTTCTCAAGGTATGTGAGAACTAATGACTTTTATCCTCAAGCTGTGTGAAAATTAATGAAGTTTCTTTTTTAGTTGTATGAGATTTATTGAAGTGGAAGCTACCATGTTGTGTGTGTGAGGTAGACTAAGTTAGTGAAATGACTCAATACTTCAACAAAACACAAGAAAATGATGAATATAGTGATAGAGTATGTAGTGTTATTGAAGGTTGCATTGAAGAGAAGAAATCAAAATAGATCTTTTGATTAGAGATTTTACATGTTGACTTGTAATGAAAGAATATATGAGTGTTGTGATCAAATCTAGAAATGAAGGAAGAGTTGTTGAAGCAGGTTTAAAAAGTTGTGATCATATATGAGTGTGAGGAGATTTTTAGAGCATAGACAGATTTTGAGGATGTTGATTGTATCGTGAGATATTAGGTGGAGTGAGTGCTGGAGAAGAGTGAGGAAAAAATATAAATTAGAGATTTAATATAAGGTAGTACCTACGGATCTAAGTTTGAAAATGGATGAAAAGGTGATGAACGAGGTTCTACAATTTAGTTCCTACAGATTAGTGAGTTGATGCTTCCTTTAGGTGGGTGCCCGAGAAACAACTTAGGGGTTTGTGCCTCCGACAAGTAGATGCTTGCAGATAAGGGAATAAGATATTCCTTGTAGTTTTTACTAGTAAACATATTCTAATATCAATTTGGAGCTTACATTTGCATAAATAACTAAAAAGAATATTGTTGGTTTTCTCCCTTTGTGGATTTCAACGTACTATTGGAATTATTTCTTTTAGGCTTGCAACTAGGTTATGTTTCCATTTGTTTCATGGTTGTAGCTAGCTTGTGTTGGAATTTATTTCAAACTTATGAGAGTCTACATGATGCATTGATGTCAACCTTGTGATGCCTTGTGATGGTCGAGATGATTCCATTGATGTGGTTTCATGCATCACTGTTGATCCATGTTGATAAGGTTGACAGAGTAGGTCTTCATGTTACTGCTTATGTTACTTTTCATCTTTTTATTCATGACTTGTTGCAAAGGTGTTTGACCTCATCATGATGTTGTTCACATTCTACAAAGTTGTGTAGAGATGTTGCAATTTGTGCAAGTGTTTTAGGAGAGTATATGTATTGTTGACTTCTAGGTCATTTTGGTGGTGGCACTTGGTTAAGATGTTAGCCCACTTGTTGAAATGCGATAGAGCTTGGAAGAGGTTTGGCGGTGTGTATATATGCTAGAGAAAACATGCAAGAAAATAGAAAAAAAATTGAGTAGAGGATCCCTTGTTATCTCTTATGCCCTACCACAACCGTGTTTTGCTAGTGCCATGGGTGTCATTTTAAGTCTTCACACAAGATTTTGTAGTGTTGTGGATGAAGTTGTTAGCCTTTAAGCCAAGAATTTTTTACTATGGTGGGTATAATTATTGTTCTACAAGAAAGTTTCTTTGCATTCCTCATGCACATGTCTAGTATTTCAACTTGGTTATTCCTAGAAGTTTCTAAATTAATTGGATAAGGGAAAAAGTGGTTGATTAAGTCCTCCATTGGGTGTCAATTTCTTTAAGGAACAAACAATGATGGTTATATATGGATTTAGGCAACTTTTTTCACCTATGAACTCAGTCCAAAAGTTGAATTTACCCAAAATTTTATAAATACCTCATTTGAAATCTGAGAAATGGTTGGTTAATGTGATTTAGTGTGCGGTAGGTTTCTAGAGAGGAAGAATGATCCATCCATACTAATGAGAAAATATATAGTAGTTAGAGAGTGTTGATGGCAATGGAGTGAGAACATCAGAGGCATGCACAAAATAATGAATATAAATATTAGATTACACTTTAGAATTGTGGTAGTATCAAATATTTAAACCAATATGTTAGAGATGGAGAGCACAATGTAGCTCCATGATTGTGACACCCACATTTGTCTTGTAGGGTTATTGGTGCATATGAAAAAATGCCATAATGAATTTCTGTCGGTGATATATTGAGGATTGACATGTTTATTATATGCATTTTTTTTATGGGACTAGTATGACCATGAGTGGGATGTTTGATGTATGTTGATATTTTGGCTAAGGATGTGAATTGTATTATTGTTTTTGGTTATTTTTGTTGGTGAGCATATTTATTTTGATGTCATTGAGATTGTCTTACTGCTCATTTCATATTGCATCCTTGAGTCTTGTTATGTAGAGTTTCTCAGGGATCCAGACTGAAAATGATTGAAATTGAGGTCCACATAGAGTTTTGGAGCAATTTCCTTTAGCGACTGGGTGCTTGCTGAGCTAGAGCAAGGATTTCATGCTATTGGGAGCTAGTGATAGTGTTTCAAAATTGGTCGGTTCTACTCAGTTGTAATACTTCCTAGTTGAAAACTCACTATCTTTTTCGGATCGAGTCTCCTATTTTATGGTGGAATTCTAACTATTTTATGAGGTTGAGTCCCATACCTCATAGTTTCTAGTAATATATGTAAAACACATCATTTTTCTTGACATAATAGAATATTTAAAGCAACACAACAACAACAAGGGTGGTTTTTTTGTCTCCGAGGGAGATTTCCACCAGATACCCTATGTTATCATGTGTATGATTGTTGTCTTGTTTAATGTTTCTCTCATGGTTATTTTTGTTTATCTTCTCACATATTTATATGATTATTTGATGATCTACTAATGATTCTTTTATTAATTTATGCATGAACCAATTGGGTATTAAAATTTGGAAAATATATAACGAGACATGATATTGATTCACAACCACTCTTAATAGTTCTCAAGGTTCGTTATAATTGGTATAAAAGTGGGGCTCTTGGTTGTAGCTATATCACTAGAGAGTATATCTGAGCATATTTGGTGAAAATTTTGCAAGTTTTTTTCCCAGATTGAACTCTTCACAACTATATGTCCTCAGTACTATAAAATTCAAGGTATTGCATGATATTGTATTGTGGATATAAAATTTGGATATTAGTATCAGAAGGATGTGGCAAGGATCCTCTTGCACCTAAATTTTTGTAGTAGTATGTCGTTGGCGGTGCTGGAAATATGTCAACTAAGGGGATCTCACTGATATGAAGTTCCAACTAGACCTCCGACCATTTGGTGTAGGAGTCCCATCTAGTATACAGGAATGGTTTTCATATACATAGAGATCTCCCTTGGCTCTAGATATCAACATGGGAGAGTGATGCAATGGCATCTTCAAACAATAAGGTAATTTTTCCTAGCGAGTGTGCGACACAATTGTGTCAAGGTTCTTTTACTGCAAAATTTGGCAGAAAAGTGAACCTCTAAGTGAGAGGTAATAGTACCATCTGTGAAGAGACACACACAAAACAAGAAGGTATATCTAGTATCCAGGGGAGTAGTCAACAATGGATGTAGAAGTCATTAAAACCAAAGTACGGGGAAAGATCTATCCACCATCCAATGGAGTATTCAACAATAGATGTGATGATGCTTCCAACCAATGAGTAAGAAAAGTCAGTCTAGTACACTATGGAGTAGTCCACACAGATGATATTACAGTGATACCCATTACATCAGATTTCCAACAATCTAAGCACTAAAACAACTCAAATAGTTCAACTATCTTAGTACATGTGAAAAAAACATAAATTACAAATGCTGAAAGAATAATCTTACAAACATCCACAAGTTAAGCATGGAAAGGTGCTAGTCTGAATAGGCTCTTTTATTAAAGAAAAGTTCTAAGACACTTATTTACATCATACATCACTAGCTTAAGTAGTGAGACATTGGAGCCATTCCTCACTCATCAAAGAATTGCCTAAACCTCTCTATGCTTTGTGGGAGGAGCCAAGGTGAAAAGTGCTCTACTTATACAGTGAGGGTGCATATATAACCAACGGTGATGCTTGACCCTTGTGACTCTTAGACTACCCTCATGATTGCTCAACATCCAATGACTTTTGAACTGACATGAACCTTCATATTCATGTGTTTCCATTGGACATCCACTTTACATTACATTTAATTTACAATGGACATGGGTCATACTAGTGATGTGGCCTTTGAAAAATCATGACATGACACTACTATCACAGACTAGCTCGTTGAGGTGGCAATGTAGACCCATTGTTGCAGCTGAGTGATAAATGTGTTTTCGAATGCACTTTCTCTTCTCCTCTGCATAACTTGATGATGTGGGCTATTCAGTGATCTTTGATCTTGGGGTAGTTGCATGCACGTGTTCCCTTTTCTTCTACTCGATAAGCTTCTTTTTCCATCCATCTATAAGTGATTGTTCTAGCATGTATACTTCCTCTTCTCATTCTTCATCATCTCTACATGACCTAATTGTGTACCTGTTCCTATAATTCACTCATGACAGGATGACACAAAATCCAAAAGCTCCCTAGCCTAAGCTGATGCACTTTTATCAATGGACTGAGTGAAGGATAGGTGACAGGCTGAGAAGGATGGCCCACTAACTGAACATTTTATAGTTCTAGTTGATAGGGAGGGATAATGTTCATTGATACTACATAGACTGCAACTCATGCTTCAGTGAGGAATTTGTGAGCATAGTCTTAATTTCCGGGAAAAATTGTGAAGGGGCCATTCAGAAACAAGATTGTGTAGTTGAGACCATCAGTGGTTATTGGAATATGGGACCCTAGGAGTAAGGTATGCGAAATGTTTAGAGGCGAGACTAGCCTGGGTAGCAGAGGGCCCTAGAGGACAAATCTACATAGTTTTGGAGGTCAACGAGTCCCGCTGACGGAGGTCATTAGGGGAAACTTCTGTGCAGTTTTGCAAGGAAAGGAAGGTCATTTTCGATGCACATTGTGTGTTCAATTTGAAAAGGGAGGAATCTTGATGACCGATATTGATAAATGTGTAGTTCAGTTCAGGCTAGGAAAAGCTACTGCATAATTCTAGGATGCTGGCAGTCTGCTCAACTCTAGAATTGTGTAGTAAAACTCTCTTAAGGGATAATGATTCTGCACTACGCAGTTCCAAGTAGTATGGTTGCATCACTAAGGGATGAGGTTGCGTAATGCATAGTTTAGTTAAGGTTCAGTTAAAGTGAGCTGCCTTGTTGAGGCAATTTTCAGAAAAATGGTTAAGTGTGGGAAGCAGGTGAGCTTGTGAGGAACTTAAAATTGTGATCAGACAGTTAGGAAACTTTGATAACATAAAAAAATATACCATCACAACAATAAGAAAAATAATTACCATATGCGAGACTATCATTAAACAAAGAGTGACAAGTCCAAAACTTGAGATAGACCTTAGGAAGATTGTGACGACACTTGTGTGACAATGCTTAAATATTTGTGTATAAGTGAGACATGTGTTTACATGACTAGGACAACTTTTATACACAAATACTAACCTTCGAGGTTGTAAGAATGGTTTGCAAACATGACATGACAACCAAACATGCCAAAATATGACAATTGAGTGAACAAGCAAAGGGAGAAAGACACTTAGAGGAAGCACATGGAATGGCTTTCACTATTTCCAACCGTGCATGTCATTGAAGACATATTGATATGACAATGATACATGCTCCTTGATGGTACAATGAGAGGTGCATTTTAAGAATATGTGCTTTATTTTCCATGCCTATCCTCCAAAGGGTTATGCATCAGATAGAGTCTTCATGCGGTTCCAATCTTCTATCATACCCTAGGTTCCTTTTTATCCTTATCTTTCCTCCTCAACTCTTAACAATGTAAACTTTGAAACAGGAACTATAAACTCAAAACGGGAACTCTAGCCAAAAAAAGCCGAAAAAATATCAAAAGCAGTGCTAAAAACGTAAAGTGTGTATACTCGAATGATGATTTTAATTTTTAGGGGTCAATTTTGAACATGTTTTAAAAATGGTAGTGACTATTAAATTTACTACAAAATTTTCTTGCAAAATATAGCTTCAAAACGAAAAAGTGATGATACTGGAACAAATGATTTTTTTTTTAGGGTCAATTTTCAAACTTTTTAAAAAGTGCTAGTAAAACCAAATTTTTATGTGCCAAACAAAGTTGTTTATGAGGAGAAAAACACATTAATGTTAGTGGTATAATATCATTTTTCTTTCCTAAGTATAAATTCAACATGTTTTTGACCATTACATGCCATGGTTATTACACCTAAACATAGATGGACAAACTTACAATAGCACATCAAGCACATTTTCCTGATTATCATTATTTTAATTTTGAGCATGGAAAATTCATAGGAGGCCAGGATTTCACTAAAAATAGGAACTAAATTCAGATTACAGTGAATCTCCTCTAATGATCCTCACTAAACTGATCACCCTCTCCATAAAATATGTTCACAAAATGTTCACAAGGAATCCCAGAAGCAAGTTTCATTTCTTCTAAAGCAACTAAGTTTCACCTCAAGAACCTTGTTACTCCCTCGTAAATGTGTTCCTGAGAAATGAAGGTAGCATAACTTCATTTTCTATTAATAAATCCCAAATCTAGATGCCAAAGGATTTTCTCTCAAGAATGAAATAATTGGCAAAAACAGGCAAGTTCGGAGAAGATAACTCTAGTGTCAATCACAATCCTAATAATGCATCACTAGTGAAATCATACCCCCCATGCAGGAAGAATATGATGAGCTACCTATGACCACTAGATTTACTTTGATTAAAGTATCCAAGGCCATAATAATAATATATTTTAATTTATTTCGAAACCTTTAAAGGAAGGTCACTGTCACTGTCATCTTATGAGGAGTAGGTGACTCATGAGGAGCACATGGATGCTAATACCACAATGGGAAACACAAACAAAAAGAGCAAACTAAGTTTGGACCTCCATTAACATCAATTACCACTGAGAAAGGATTACATTTATCAAATTCACTGCAAATATCTTAACAACAGCATAAACATATCCCTTGGCAATAATTATAAAAAGTCAATTAGGTCAAGAATTTACACCCAATATAAGGAGACACCCTTATTAATATGGTTATTCAGTGTGTTGCTTCCCCCACTATTATCAATTAGATGTTACCCATCTTCATATCTAAATAAAAGAAAAGGGAGAAATAAAATAAATGAAAAGCACCGCAATGGGGGAAGTAATGAGGGATATAAAAACCTTTTATGGGGCTATGAACATCTAGTTGGTAGTAAATGATTATTATTTCATTGTGGTGATTACATTATAGACATAGAAACTCTTTAATATTGGAAGGATACTTTTGGAAATCCTTGAGTCATATTTAAGGAGTCTATTACCTCAAGATATTTACGAACCCATTGGATCGAAAACCAAACCTAAAGTGAAAGTAACATTTTTTTTTTTTAAGTAAATGACCTTTATGGATAAATTAATATAATAAAGACGTATTTCTTAACCCTCAAAATAAAAATCTTTCAATGTTAAACAAATATATCTAATCTCTTGTGAATTCCTAATAAAATTAACTAAAAATATATTATTGTACCATAACTATAACCTTATTGTTAAAGCATTTCAAATATTTTAGACTCATCTATTGTCTTTCCATGAATTCACTAGAAAGCACACTTGGATTTTGCTTTTAAAAACTACTGCTATTTCCATTCCTTTATGCTTAACATGGTCATTTTAAAATTCTTCTTAATCAAGGTAAAAACCATACTCTCAATCAATTTTCATGTAAATATCTTAGATAAAGATGAATTGACTAGAAAACACACTTGTATTTTGCTTTTAAAAACTACTCCTATTTCCATTCCCTTAAACTTAATCATTTTAAAAATCTTCTTAATCAAGGTAAAACCCTAATCTCGATCAATTTTCATCTAAATATCTTAGACAAGGATAACACCAAACTTAATGGTCCCTTGTTTGAATGATAGTGAACTAAAATAACATTGTTGATAGACCATATGAAAGCCTGAACTTTCTATGTTATCTTCACCATAGTAACTTAAATCTTGATCTCATAATTTTATCAATGTTACCTCCAACTAATGTCTAATATTATTAGACAGGGACAATGAATTTTAGTTACAACTTACATTGAAAGTCCATGTAACCCCATGAGGACACATATATTTTAAGACAAAAAAAATCACCAAGAATATGTGTCGACTTATATATTGGTCTTGAAAATGCTTTAGGGATATAAAACACGTACCTCATTGATAATCCTGAGAAGATAAATCGGGAAATTCTTCAAAGAAAAAAAAAATCCCACCTGAGACACGTTATACATCTAGAAACAGAAATCAAGTAATTATGGACATGCAGTGGTAGGTATTAGTTATCTCTTTAACAATTGCGATAGTACTCTTCGCAATAGTGTTACTCATCTACTTAATCAAAGAATTTTGTCGTGATATTTTTTTGTTGCCTTGGAGGATCGTCTTCATACATGAATTGAACGATGATGACCGATGATGTTTCGGCCTCTCTAATGAACAAATAGCTGCACTGCGGTATTTCAAGTACTTAGCAGAAGGGAGACCAGAAGAGGTGGAGCAGGAGTGTTTCCGCAATTGTTTGTGTATAATGCAGGAAAATTAAGAAGTAATCGAATTAGAATCGACATGAAATTGAGAGCCATGATCCACGACATCCTCACCAGGCACACTGGCAGATAGTATGAACGTACCTCAACCCTAGTCTGGAACCCCTCACTCACTACTACAAGAAGCCAAATGCATTGCACATTCAAATCTCAAAATACTCTAGCGACAAGTAGAGCATAGGTGCTAGGAAGAGCACCAAAATAGAGCATAATATAATATATAACCATAATCATGGAGCCTCAGTCCTCGTTAACCACATATCTTTCACAGGGTTGTCTACTCAAAATAAATAATGCACTGAAATTTTCAAAGCACTATGGCTGACTCATGAAAAGAATTGCATGTTGCATGAGCATACAAAATTTAACCATTGTTTGGGGTGATTCGTTGCATATGGGGCGATTCTAAGAATCGTCGAGTGGTGGGGTGAATCTTAGAATCACCCTGCCACCTGGCCACCACCCAGTGTTGGGTGGAGGGGCGATTCTGAGAACTACCCCACCACCCGACAATTATCAGAATCACCCCATCTGCTACGAATCACCCCAAACAATGCTTACTGGGCATCCAATACAATATTAAGTGGAGAAATCCAAGAGCGCATCCTTTCACTCCTGGTTGACCTTCTATGGAATTTTGAAAGGATTATATTCTCATCACTACGTCGTCACAAAGAAAGTAGGAAAGATAAAACAAGCTTAGTTTTTGCTTTTCTCATAGGCAAGTCGAATTACTTTTCAAGGTGTTAGTTTGGTTAGGCATTTTTTTGTGGTCCTCAGAATTGGTGAAGATGAGGCTTTTGACACACAATATGCTATCCTGTAACATTAGGGGAGTGATGAAGGGTTTCCTTTAGAGTTGGAAGTTGAGAATTTTGTCACAAAAGGAGGTTCCCTTAACCCTGATTTCTTGAAGCATATATTCCCAAAGATCGAATGGAAGGCTCTCCATGATGTAGCAAAGAAGATGGATGACAATGATCTCCGAGAAAAAGCAGTTGAAAACATGCTAGAAAATGATGATTTCTTGCACAGGCTTCATCATGCTCTTTTAGAATTGCACCTAAAAGAAGGTGACCCAATTTTCCCTGAAACTGGTAGACGATTTCCAATAAACAAGGGTATTCCAAATATGTTGCTTCATGAAGATGAAGTGTAAGAATAAAAATTTGTATATCCTTTGGATTGTTTAAGGAAGTCATATATGATTTCTAACTCATTTTTGGACGAACATAAAATGAGGTGCCATATAAACTAAAATTGACACCATCTTCCTAACTATTAGCACTAACTGAGGATCTACTAGCATTTTTTTCCCGTACATCTTTGGTTTTCAGTTGAGTTAATGTGTAAACTTGTTTTATTTTTCTCCATCAAGCTAGTAGACATCAGAGTTATTGTTTTAGTTTGGGATTTGATAAGTGGGTGATTTTGAGAATCACCCTGCCACCCGACGATTCTCAGAATCACCCCATTTTCACATACTTTCTCTCCTGAATGAACTTGTATGGCATTTTGAAAGGCTTCTTTCCTCATCACTGTGTCATTGTGAAGAGAGTAGGAAAGAACAAACATGCTCAGTTTCTGCTTTTCTCATAGGCCAACCAAATTAATTTTCAAGGTGCTAGTTTGGTTGGTAATTTTTTCGTGGTTCTCAGAATTGGTGAAGATGAGGCTTTTGGCACACAATATTTTATCTTGTAACATTAGGGGAGTCACGAAGGGGTTTCCTTTAGAGTTGGAAGTTGAGAATTTTGTCACGAAGGAGGTTCCCTTTAACCCTGATTTCTTGAAGCATATATTCCCAAAGATTGAATGCAAGCCTCTCCATGATGCAACAAAGACGATGGATGACAATGATCTCCCAGAACAAGCGGATGCAAATATGATAGAAAATGATGATTTCTTACATAGGTTTCATCATGCTCTTTTAGAATTGCACCTAGAGGAAGGTGCCCTAATTTGCCCTGAAACTGGTAGATGATTTCCACTAAACAAGGGTATTCCAAATATGTTGGATCATGAAGATGAAGTGTAAGAATAGAAATTCGTATATCCTTTTGGATAGTTTAAGGAAGTCATATATGATTTCTACCTCATTTTTGGATGAACATAAATTGAGGTGCCATATAATCTAAAATCGACACCATCTTCCTAACTATTAGACTGAGTGAGGATCTACTAGTGTTGTTTTCTTGTACATCTTTGATGTTTAGTTGACTTAATATGCAACCTTATTTTATTTTTCTCCATTTAGCCATTAGGCATCAAAGTTATTGTTTTAGTTTGGGAATTGATAAGTGGGGAGATTATAAGAATCGCCTCGCCACTCAGCGATTCTCAGAATTTCCCCTTACGCACATCCTTTCACTCCTGAATGACCTTCTATGGCATTTTGAAAGGCTTATTTGCTCATCACTATGTCGTTGCAAAGAGAGTAGGAAAGATCAAATAAGCTTTGTTTCTACTTTTCTCATAGGCCAACCAAATTACTTTTCAAGGTGCTAGTTTGGCTGGGCATTTTTTCGTGGTTCTCAAAATTGGTGAAGATGAGGCTTTTGACACAAAATATGTTATCCTGTAACATTAGCGGAGTCACGAAGGGGTTTCCTTTAGAGTTGGAAGTTGAGAATTTTGTCACAAAGGAGGTTCCCTGTAACCCTGATTTCTTTAAGCATAGATTCCCAAAGATCGAATGGAAGGCTCTCCATGATGCAACAAAGAAGATGGATGACAATGATCTCCCAGAACAACTAGATGCAAATATGCTAGAAAATGATGATTTCTTGTATAGGTTTCATCATGCTCTTTTAGAATTTCACCTAGAAGAAGGTGCCCTAATTTTCCCTGAAACTGGTAGACAATTTCCAGTAAACAAGGGTATTCCAAATATGTTGCTTCATGAAGATGAAGCATAAGAATAAAAATTCGTATATCCTTTTGGATAGTTTAAGGAAGTCATATATGATTTCTAACTCATTTTTGGATGAACATAAATTGAGGTGCCATATAAACTAAAATCAACACCATCTTCCTAACTGTTAGTACCGAGTGAGGATCTACTAGCATTTTTTTCTTGTACATTTTTGGTGTTTGGTCGACTTAATGTGTGGATAAAATGATTCCTCAATTGATCCCTTTTTAAGCACTCGATCAAGCCATTTCAGCACTTAGAGAATGTAAACCAATGTTATTTAGGAGCTTGATTTAGCCATGTCTTTGTGGCAGTCAAATGAAGGAGATTGGGTTTTGGATTTATTTTCAGGCTCAGGTAATTTTTATTATATGGAACTAAATTTGAATATGGTATTTATTAATTTATATGTCATTTTACTAATTTAATTCATTATTTCTTTTGTGCTTGATAATTAGGTACAACATTAGCATGTTTCCTTCAAAAAGGAAGAAATTGAATTTCAATTGAAAAAGATCCAATATAATGCAATTTCATTTAGCAGAGAATTAATGCTCTTCAATGAAAAAAATTGGGTTGAGGAAAGGAGACTTTAGTGAATCACGTGTGGCAAAAAAGGCAAAGGAACCCGAACCACCATTACGTGGAATGTTTGGAAAGACATACATTGGGATATTCTCAAACATCAAAGATCCATTAGAAGAGGAAAATGAGCAAAAGGAAGCAGAAAATATTGTGGAATAAGACAATGATGAAAATCTAGAGGATGAAGAGTTTGGATTACGTAACATTCTTGATTAAATTTAAGTTATGCTTAGAAATCAAGCTTTGCAACGTTTTGACTTTGACATTTTATGAGAAGAAAAAACACTCAATTAAGGTTGTTATGCATTCAATATTTGTAATATGTGATTTTCACATTAATTTTTAAGTTAATCATTATTTTTTGAAAAAAAATGATTACTATTATTTTTTTGACATGAAATTCATAAAAAAAGCTATTATTTAACCATTTTTAGTTAAAATTTTCATATAAAAATTGTGATTTTGACATGTGAATTCTAGCGAAACAATATCAAAATGTGTAGTTTTTTAGTTAGATTTGTATTAAAAATGGTTATTTTTATGTCCATTGTTAAAAAATATTATTTTTTAGAAACAATTATGTCATGTGGATTGAAAAATTAATTAAGGATGTATAAATATGTAGAATATCGAAAATTCAAAATATCAACCTTCTAATTAAAAAATGCAAAACAATAAAAACGTCACTACAAAAAATTTAAAATTAAAATAAAAACAAGAAAATATGAAGAAAATGTCCACATCAAAAATGATTAAATATACAAAATAATTATTTACATTTCATACATTGGAAAATTTAAAGTCAAAAAATAGGTCTTTTAAAACAGGGTCTGATGAAGAATACCCACTTTTTTAAATCAGCATGAAAATCACTACCATTCTAAGACGTAATGTACATAAAAAAACTTAAAGTGACAAAAACTATGCTCTAAAAAAAACATGTGTGTTCTGCATACGCCTTTTCAAAATCAGGTCTCTTTTTTGCTATCTCTACGAAACAAGTAACAATATGAGTTCTCGTTTCAAAGTTTACATTGTTTGCTTGATAACCATTTAGCATTTCATCCTTCTTGGTGGCGAGTGAGCGACAAAATTGAGTAGTTTAAATGGGTAGTAGCTGGTGTGGGATATGGCCTTGAGAGGACACATCTGCACAGTTTCAAGATGCAAGGCAAACTTGGTAGCTGAGATTCCTGAGGGGTATAACTGCATAGTTTTTGGGGGCAATGAGTTTTGGCTATGGGAAAAACATTGGAGGAAACCACTGTGCAGTTTTGTATGCCAAGGGAGGTTGGAATTTCTATGCATTATGAAATTCGAGGAGGCAAGAGAAAGGATTGAGGGTTGTAAATGTGAAGTGTGTATTTCAAGAAAGTTGGATGAGGCTAGGTTTCGAGGGAAACACCAGAAATTTGATAAGTGTGAGATTAGCAGAGCTAATGTGAATAGGGATATAAATTGACTATGATCACACAATTGAACACTTAGTAACATGATAGAGACTATCCAAACCATACGAAAACATACTTCTCATAATGCAACAACCTTTTTGGCAACTTACAACAACTGTGGCTTCGATGATATAACTTGGGAGGATGAAGGTGACACTTGTGAAAGAGTCCATTAAATCAGTGCAAAACATGTCTCTGTGATGAGGACAACCCATTCTCATCAATATTTCCCTTGAATAAAAAAAAAAAAAAAATCCCTTTGCATCACAAGCAATAATCCCCATGCCAAAATATGACACATACTATATAAAGATAAAAGCATGAATGTCTCTTGATATTAGGAAGGGAGATCCCCGGATGCAGGTGCCAGAAGATCACGGGAGGATGAGCCACATGGCTCCCATGTGATCCATCATGCGACGCATCATGCAGATTAATGCCCCTGGCTCATCTGCCATCAAAACGTTAATAAGGCGGGGTGGTAGTTCAGGGCATTCATTGTCGGCATGGGTGACAGGATGGCGAAGCTCGAAGGGAGAACCGAGCATTGGAATGGCATTATATACCTGGACGGCGACAGCATCAAGCCATTATTCCAAGAATTTCACTGTCAGACGGGAATTGGGAGGCCGAGTGCTCTGCTGTGGGGGAAAGCCTGGTGCTGGTCGAAGCGACTGCCATCCCAGGTTGCCCTCAAACTTGGCTCTCAGCACCTTGTTAATGCCACAGTGCGCAGAGGTTCAGTCGCAGAAATTCGGAAGGCGAATTTTGAGGGAGGAAGGTTGCAGTCTGAGGCTTACCAAATCCTTTTGCAGGGGGCGAACAAACCAGCCATGGCAAGGCTTCGCAACAGGCAGCCATGTCGGAGAGGATCAGGAAGAGGCACGAGTAGGGGACGTGGACGAGGAGGGGCTGACAGGGAGCATCACCATTGTTGCTGCCAATTCTGTCATCGTCGAGCCGGGGTCGCACCTCCTCAAGCTGAGCAATTTGTGGAAGTCAGCGGAGCGAACATGGAGGGGCCAGCCCTCCCGGCATTTGGGTCTGTGGTCTTCACCCTGGGGAAGATGGGAGATTCTCATGGGGTCAGTGTGCACATCTCAGTGCTCTTCACAAAAACACCTGAAGCAGTGGGCGAGGGATCACCTCTAGCAGGGGAAGCTCCTCCCCCAGACATACCAGGTCAAGAACAATCCTTGCTTCCTCCATCAATCGAGACCACGCCCTCAGGGAAGGCGGTCATGGTCGATCCCTCCACCTCCCAAGCAGCGATGGCTCCAGATGTCGCCAAATGGGCAGCCATGTGGGAGGGCATTCCGGAAGGGCAAGGATGGTGTACAATTGAGGAAGAGAAGCCCCCCTAGGAGGCATAACCCTCCATTGCACACCCCAGACAAGGCGACCCTCTCCCAATTTAGGTTCAATCATCTGTTTCATGTCGTTTCTCGTAGCTCGGGTAAAATCCCGCTCTGGTTTTCTGTAATCACGGATAAATGTCTAGTCTGTAGCGTCTGTAATGTCGGTTAATGTCTATGTGTCGGCTACCAGCTATCGCAATTAGGACAGAGAAGACAGCCCCTGCGTGGGCAGGTTATGTTTTGAGTCTCAGTCCAGTCTTTTTGTCTTTTTTGAACCAGTCTAATGCCCCTGAAGGCCACTCAGACGATTCCTTGATGAATGACTCCCCTGCGTGGGAGATTTTGAATCGGCATGCTTGTTCCGTGGTATCTCAGTCGGCCATGGATTTCATGATAAGTCCAGCTTCTCTGAATGTAATTTCATCTCTGTACATATAATAGAATTTTAGAATTTTTATCGAGAAAAAAAAAAGATATTAGGAAGGGAGATTGAAATCATGAGCTTACCAATAAGTGTCTAAGGAATGACCAATCATATGATCCATTGCAAGATCCAAAATTTGAGTGCAGGCTAAAAGTTTTGAGGGTTTTGCAGCTATATCAGATGCTCAGGCTAGATGCATAATTTATCAAAATATTCATGATTTAGATTTGACGAATTTAGCATATATGAAACTTGCTAAAGAGATGTGGGACATACTAGAGATAATGTTCGTTGATGGTAGAAGCAAGAATAGAGAGTGTAAAAATTTCTGTTTTCCCACCCCGGTTTTCAGTTTCTCCTTATTTCTCCCATGTAGTTAAATGAATTTTCCCATAACCATACATTCAACAAGATGAAAAAATAAATTTGCTGAAAACACAAATTCTGGAAATTTTACAGAATGCTGGAAATTGCAGAAATAAAAATCAGCAGTAATAAACAGCCATTAAAACACATTAAAACATTGATATTTTTGGTCAACGTGACCCTGGAAAAACCCCCTACAACTCTTGGGGAAAACCAGTTTGAGAGCTCTTCTTTATTTCAGAAAAAAGCCTTTTTACAGCATGAAAATATTCAGTAAAAATCAGCAAGCAAACTTTTACAACTTATCTCAGCCTTGCTGAAACTCAGCCTTGCTGAAAAACTTCCCTGCTGAAACTTCGTTCTTGTTACTCCACTGCTGAAACTCCGCTGCTGATACTCCGTGGCTCACTATCCAGAAATATCCCTTGCTCTCTTGCTCTCATTCTCTCAATTTGCTCATGAGAGAATTGAATCGAATGTGATCTTTTCCTCCTTTTCCTCCCTTAATATAACTCCAAGTGACTTTTGGGTGATCCAAGTGACTTTTGGGTGATCTCTAAATCCAATGGCTGAAATAGATTTAGATCAATGGCTGAGATTAAATGCACATTTAAATCTCACTTTCTATTTTCTAATTCACCCACTTTAATAAAGACCCACTTAGTCATTTATTTCCAAAGTCACTTTCCTTTCTAATTTTTCATTGACTTTATAAAAGTCACTTTAAAATTAGACTTAGTAACTTTATCACTTAAAGTCACTTTTAAATTAGAATTTAACTTTATAAAAATTATAAAGTCACTTAGGAGAAAAATTAAAATCTTTTGGACACTTTTCCCTAGGCCAAAGATCAAAGCCTAAGGGAACCACCTGTCCTCCGGTACCAAATTTCAACTCTCCCTCTTACCGAGGAAGGTGTTCCTCACCACACCCATCTTGTCTCTGAAGTAAACATGCTTGCCCCGTGGTAAGGCTTTGGTAAGAATGTCTGCTACCTGCTCATCAGTGGAGATATACTCAAGCTTCACAGCTCCCTTCTGAACATAGTCTCTGATGAAATGATATCTGATCCCGATATGCTTTGACCTGTCATGAAATACTGGATTCTCCGTGAGTTTAATGCAACTCTGATTATCACAGTAAATCACTGAAGGTCTCAACGGCTGACCAAATAATCCAAACAACATCTTGCGAAGCCAGATGGCCTCACAACTAGCTATATTGGCTGCCATATACTCTGCTTCTACTGAACTCAGTGCTACTGACTGCTACTTCCGGCTGAACCATGACACTACTGCTGAATCCAACCCAAAACAACACCCTGAAGTGCTCTTCCTATCAGAAGCACAACCTGCCCAATCAGAATCAGTGTATCCTACCAATCTCACTCCATCTCCCTGCCTGTAGTCCAGACCATAATCCACTGTCCCTGCAAGTACCGCAAAATGTGTTTTGCAGCCACCCAGTGAACCTTCCTAGGCTCACACATAAACTGACTCATCATGTTGACTACAAAACAGATATCTGGTCTAGTGTTGACCAAATACATCAAGGAACCAATCAGCTGCCTGTACAATGTGGGATCCACCAACTCGGAATCCGAAGCATGAAGCTTCTTCTAGTTGGTGATGATCGGTGTTGACATGGGTCTACAATCCTCCATGTGGAATCTACTAAGGATGTCCACAATATACTTCCCCTGCCCTAGGAAGAAATGCCCCTCCTCCTGCCACACCTCCAAACCCAAGAAGTAACGCATCAAGCCAATGTCCTTCATCTCAAACTCTGTCGCAAGATCTCTCTTGTAGTGCTCTATGAGTCTCTCTGCACCTGTAATGACCAAGTCATCCACATACAACACTAGAATGAGAGGCTCCTCACCTATCATAATAAAGTAAAGGTTTGGATCTGCCTCACTCTTTGTGAAACCCATCCCCTGCAAATAAATATCTATCCTGGAGTACCAAGCTCCAGGAGCTTGCTTCAGGCTATAAAGGGCCTTCTTCAGTCTGCACACATGGGACTCCTTCCCATGCACCTCAAAGCCCTGTGGTTGCTCAATGTACACCTCCTCCTATATGAAGCCATTGAGAAATGCGGTCTTCACATCCATCTGGTGGATCTTCCAGCCCATCTCTGCTGCTATCGATATAATGGAGCGAATCAAAGTATATCGAGCCACGGGAGCGAAGGTCTCCTCATAATCAACTCCCTCTACCT
>APFE030237866.1:0-10336 GCA_000404065.3 Pinus taeda
AAACTACCTCCACATCTATTTCCTAGTGAAAAAAGAAAAATTATTCAGGAGAGTTCAAAATATTCATGGATTTCTAACGAATTGTTTAAAACAGGGCGAGATTGTGTGATCAGAAGATGTGTTCGGGAAGATGAAATGCCTGACATCCTCAAGGCATGTCATGATGAACCATGCGATGGATACTTTGCTGACAAAAGGACGGCCTATAAAATCCTTTCTTTAGGATATTATTGGCCTTCCCTCTTCAAGGATACAAAAGAATATGTCAAAAGGTGTGACAGTTGCCAAAGAGTAGGGAAACCGACTCTTTCAAATGAAATGCCATTACAACCACAGGTACTCATTGAACCCTTTGAAAATGGGCTTTAGATTTCATTGGACCCATTAATCCACCATCTAAGAAAAAGAAGTATATATTGGTATGCACTGATTATGTCACTAAATGGGTAGAAGCCAAAGCATTACTTTCTGCTACTGAAAATTCAGTTGTTAACTTTCTTTATGAGGATAATTTTACTTGCTTTGGTGTCCCAAGAGAAATTGTGACAGGTCAGGGCAGTCAATTTACATCCAATATGATGGAGAAGCTGATGGAAGAATACAAGATCAAGCACAAGAAATCTACTCCTTACCATCCGCAAGCAAATGGCCAAGTGGAGTCTACAAACCAATTCATTGAAAGTATCATCACCAAGACTGTTCATCTACATAGAAGAGATTGGGCTGAAAGGCTTCCTGAAGCCTTATGGGCCTATAGAACTACAAGTGGGATTACAACATGACATTCTCCTTATGAACTTGTTTATGGGAAAGAAGTCCTGCTCCCCATTGAATTTCAAGTTAAAACGTTCAAGATGGCAGTTCAGTTGGGGATGGACTTATCAGAATCTCAAAAACACAGAATGTAGCAGTTGAATGAACTAGATGAGATTATACAAGAAGCAATTTTAAGAACTGATCTAGTTCAACATCAAAGAGCTAAGTGGCATGACAGATATATCAAAGAGAAAAAGTTTCAAGAGGGAGATTGGGCACTACTATTTGATTCCAAGTTTAAAGCCTTCAAAGGAAATTTTTAGACTCATTGGCTTGGGCATATGAGATCGACATCTTTTAACAATGGAGCAGTAGAATCAAGACATTGATGAATTTTTCAAACATCCTCTTATTGTGAATGCATAGATTTAAAGATTTATATAAGCACCTCAAAGAAAGATTTGTCAAAATGTTTCAAGAGAATTCTGCAATAAGGTTGGTGAAGAAGAATCCTTCTTCCCCACCAACCTAGCCTTTGTTCCTTTCTGTTAAAAAAGAAAAAGAAAAAAAAGTTGTATAAACCTGAAAACCAATCTCTGATTGGCAGCCTTATACAAAAAATGTAGAGTGAAAATCAAGGGCACCTGACACTATATTTTCCAAAAAAAAAAAATCTTCCTTTCCTTATCATTTCCATTTTTCACTCCACTCACTTCATTTCACCCCATCTCATCCATTTCATTCCATCAAAAAAAGTTTTTTTTTCCCATGTTCATTTCAATTTAGATAGTTATTGTCTAACTATCTTTGTTTAGCTAAGTGGTTGCTATGCCAAGTTTCCATAGCCGGAATCAGTTTCCACAACCAGAAGTAGTTTCCGCAGCCACCACTCTGTTTTTCAAAATTACAGTCAAGGTGTTAGTGCAATAAAATAAAAATGCAGATATGACCAAGCATGAAGACATGGATATGGAGCATCTACAGACATCAACAGGGAGCAATTGAGTCAGGGCTACTGGACAACAAAGACAAGGATTCTAAAGGTATGGTCAAAAATTTATTTCAAATAGCAATTAAAGGCACAAATTTGCATAGTTATTGAACCATTAAAGCTCACTATGTGTAATGATTATTACGATAGCTCCACTACCATTCCACGACCTCACTCCATAAATCATACATTTACTCCCTAAACGGTCTCATGATTATTTTTCGGGTTTAACTCATAGATGAACTACACTCCCGCACTCCACTTATATTCATGAGACGTGACCTATGTGAATACGGCTCCTCTCCACCGTACTTTGTGCAGTCATTTTATCAACGTGTAACGTCTCACGCAGCCATTTAATTCAAAATTCCGATGCCATTTCACTTGTGCTAAAGCTGCACTTCATTAGCATATGCCTCCATTCTATCTCGGCTGCTCATCCCCTGTTCCGCTTACAACTCCTGAACATCCCAATTCCCGTATCCATTTTCCATTTCGACCATCGTTCTTCCACAAACAGAACCGTCTTACCTTTGATAAAACCCTCATACAATACACAATTGAATTTCAGAGAAGAATTTTTAACAAAGGAAGATGGGACGACTACTGAAGGCAGAGCCAGAAGGGCTTAAATTTTTAGAAGGGTACCCTCAGGCAAAGGAATTGCTGAAGAAAGCTAAATGGTTTCGTTTCATCCAGAAATTCAAAGGCCATAATAAGGAAGTCACGAAAGCCTTTGCAAGGTCTTTCAATGACTAGGTGGTAGAGATTGGAGACCTGAAATTCACGGTCACTGAAGCCTCAATTGCAGCAGCTACAGATTTGCCCCGGGAAGGTGAGCGTTGGTTTAAAAACAAAAGTCTGGACGAGCAAGCATGGAGAGTCATATTGCGTAACCCAGGTATGGACGTTACTGTATTTACAAGAGGGATTCCTATTAATGCACTGAAAGAAGAATGGGCAAGCCTACTATTAATTATTCAAAAATTTATTACTTGTGAAGGTCGGTTTGGTACGATGTACATGTATCACACTAGGCTCTTGATGAACTTTCTTGAAAAACAAGCTCTTAATTTGCCCTATTTCTTACTGTTGAGTTTGAAAAAGATGAGTAATACAGTCCAAAAGAACATAGGAAATATAGAGCCTCATTTATATCACCATGGATTAGTGAGGATTCTAGTTGAAGACTAGTTGAAAAGAAACAAAGATACTTGGGAGAGGCTTCTAGTGAGAAACTATTTTCAAGAACAATCTGAAGCCCCAGGAAGCAGTACACCAAAGGCACCGAGAAAGAGTAGGAGAAAAGGAAAAAGTGTCATAATCCAAGACTCTCCTATTGATAAAACTAAAGAAACTGTTCAAAAAAAAAGGAAGAAAGAATTAAGGACAAAAAGCAGAGAAAGTTGAAGGGAAAGAGGAACTTACAAGATGTTTATCAATCATCAGAACCATCTATAGAGGAAGATTATCAAGTGCTATCTAAGAGACTAGTGCATCTCCAAAAACAACCTACCACAGCTAAGAAGGAAGAAAAAGGGAAAGAAATTATGGAAGAGGAAAGTACTAGCCCACAGTACTTAAGAAGGAGCAGCAGACTCAAAGGAAAGTGGAGGAGAACATAAGTAAAAGGACCCCACTTCATTGAATTGGGTGGGGAAACACTTGAGAAACATCAAGCGGGCCATAGTCCACCTCATCCTCTGCCTAATGTTGAAGCCAACCCTTCTGATGTTGATGAAAGCCCTTCTCAGCCAGAACTAGAAGACAATCCTCCTCCTCAACAAGACTTTGAAGCCAGCCCGAGGCAAACACCTAAAATTGATCCAAAATAGAAAGAGGTATATGACTACCTCGAATATTTAGAGAAGAAAGCTGCAGGCCTAAGCACACCATCCATTCTTCCTCACATGACACAAGATGCACAGGTTCAAGCTTTGAAACAAGAAGTGTTTGAATTGGAGGTTCTAAACAGGCACATCAAACAAGAAAACGAGGCATTAAAAGAGCAAAGCAAAGTGGAAAAAATTATTCATGATAATACCATATTACATATGGGTTTGTGGCAGAAGAAGAACAAGAAACTAAAGAAGAAGTGTAGAAAGTTGAGCAGGGAATTAATCAATCTCAAGTTCAGATATTTGATAAGGAAACCGGGATGGTGGTAGCACCAAGAAAGAAGAGGAGAGGACTGGATGTATTAGCAGAGGCTTCAGAATACATAGACTAAAGGGAGATGGCTAAATTTTGGTTGCATGAGGACATGCAACACCTTCACAGTGGGGGTATGTTGAGTACCAAACTTACACCTTCCCTACATCCCTTTTTAGCCTTTTTCTCCAGTTACTTGAACCTCTAAGCTATCAAATCATTGCATAATAGTTTAAAATGAGTTTATAAATGGTTTCATAACTATGTTTGTGACTGCTATTTGATTTAGATTTTTGTTCAACTAGCTGCGGAATCTGTCACTTTCCGCAGCCAGAATCAGTTTCTGCAGCCCTTTTTTTAAACTGTATGCTACAGGTGTCTATTGAAGAACTTAGCCACATGGGCAAGCTATAAAGGACGTGGACATGGAACGTGTCCCCTTGGTTCGGCCAAATCATCCACAGAAACCCGCGGTCAAGGCCGGTCAAATGGTGGTCAACACAAGGAGTTAAGCGGTGGCACGGCTCTATTTTCAGCACGAGGAGGATTGCATGGCAAGGTCCTAAGTTTTAGGAGGTGTATTAACACCTAGGGACTGCTCATCGACCGAATCCAACAAACCATCTCTTGGATTTACTGCCCACGACTACCATGCTGCTATAATTCCGGTTTTTGTCTTTTACGTGCTTGGCTACCAACGCAGGCCATGTTAGTTTGTTATGTATTTTCTGCTATCAATAACGCATCTTCATATGCGTATAGCTAGTTAGTTGTTGTGTGTAAACCTGACTGTTGTAAGAGCCTTTGAGCTGAGACTTAGTCTCTATTTCATAACTGCTTTGCAATATACGAGAAGACACTAATTTTGCGTTCAATTTCATGATTGGTTCTGATTGACCGAGGGTGCAGAGGGCCCCTGTACACCAAGGTCCTGTAGTTGATGTATAGTTTTATGTTTTTCTTCATTTTACACTCTTGATACCATAGATACTTGCTGTATATATTAACTTGCTCATAGTTTATGTCATTTGCTATTCATAAGTCTCTTTTTATGCTTTTATTTGATTGTCAACTGATCAGTGTTTGCATTTCAGGTTCTAATAGGAAGCCCGGGCAGTACATATAATTTTTGATGATTAATGACATAATGGGATTATCTTGTCCTACTGTTGATTTGTTTTAATGGTTTTAATTTCAGCGTTGCTTATTTCTTAGTTTTGTTTTGTTCATTTACTTTCTGCAAGTTAGTGATTAGACTATTCATATCATTCTTTAGTTACCAAATGATGAGGGATTGTAGAGTGAATGTGTAGCTTAATCTTAGTTTTATTTCATGCAACTTAGATATAAGATCTTTCAATTTGTGTATAACTACTTCCTATAGCGAGAGCGAGTCAAATGGTGAGGGGTCAAAAATGAGTTGATGTGATATGATTAGTTTACTTTGATTTTAGTCTTTAATTTGCTTTGAGTTCAGTCTTTTCTCTCTCTTTTTTTTTTTTATAACAGCAACAAGGATATTGGGTTCCATAGTCATAGTTCACTGTTTTGTTAATTAGAATCTAGGCACATCTTGATTTCATCATTGTAAAGTTTGAACACCTTTGGAACACTTTGAAGTTTGGAAATTATTCATTGAATACAATTGTCCATATTTGATTACTAGAATCACCATCTCACACACCATTTCACATTAGGGAATTAACAAGAAGATAAATCCAAAAACAAATCAAAAACTAAAAACGACAAAGAAATAAGAAAATGGTTATCTTGCATAGAGAGTGCACTTCACTTCAACAGTTTACGACTCCCGGATTGACAATTCATATAGCAATTTAGAACACACTAAATTGACCAAACAAGGATCACACAAGTATGTCGATCCTTGGAGTACTCAACCAAAAACTATGCTTTCTAATCTTAATTAATGCTCATGAGTGAGAGTTTCGCGGGCCTCCTAGATAATGCATATATCACCACATTTTGCTTTCCCTTGACACACTTTATGTAAAAATCATATGCTTGGATCCTTTTGAACCATTTATTCTACCTCTCATTCAACTCTTTTTGCTCCAAGAAAATATTGAGGTTGTTGTAATCGGTTTTAACCTTAAAATTCTTTCCCACAAAACACTGCTAGAACTTGGCTAGTGCATGCGTAATGGCTAGCATATCCTTGTCGTATATAGAATACGACCTCTCATTTCTCTTGAAACTTATGGCTCTCAAATGAAATTCGATGACCCCCTTGCATCAAAACTACCCTAAGGCCCTCTCTAGATGCATTACACTCCAAAACAAAGTGTTGTGAGAAATCAAGTAGTACTAGCACTGGGCAAATAATCATAACTCTCTTAAGGCACTCAATATCCTCCCTTGCTACATCTGTCCATTCAAAAACCCCCTTCTTTGTCAAATATGTGAAGGGTGCTACTAGCTAAGAAAATTCCTTCACAAACCTCCTATAATGAGTACATATTCTTCAGAATCCCCACAACTCCATCACATTCCTGGGTGTAAACCAATCCAAGATGACCGTGATCTTCTCCTGGTGAGCTCACACATTTTCCTCCCTAATGATGTTGCCAAGATACAACATCTTTGTTAGTCCAAACTCATACTTGGACATCTTGGCATAGAATTGTTGCTCGTCTAGGATATGTAGCACCTCCTCCAAGTGTTGTTAATGCTCCTCCCACGTCCTAGTATAAATCAATATGTCATCAAAGAAAACCAATACATATCTATGCAAGTACTTGTAGAAAACACAGTTCATGAAAGAATGGAAGGTAGATGGAGCATTGATTAGCCTCAAGGGCATCACCAAGAACTCAAAGTGTCCATAGTGACACCTAAATGTTGTCTTCAGAATATCCTGCCCCCTCACCCAAATCTAATGGTACCTCGAGAATAAATCTATATTAGAGAAGTACTTGGATCCTCTAAGCTCATCCATCAAATTATCAATACATAGAATCAGGTGTCGGATCTTTCAGGTCTTCTTATTTAGGGCCCTGTAGTCAATGCACATATAGATGGTCCAATCCTTCTTCTTCACCAATACCATAGAAGAAGCGAAAGGGATAAATTGGGCCTAATGTTCCCCAAAGCCAACATATCCTATATGGTCCATGCAATATCATCCCTATAAACCTTAGGATTTCTGCATGGAGTAGTGATAACTGCATTTACTCCTCCTCCAACTCTATCATGTGTTCAAACGCCCTGTCTGGTGGACAACCTGAAGGGATGTCTCCAAAAATTGTTGGGTACATGTCTAGTATCACCTTAATATCAGGTTGTTGTGGTCATGGCCGAGTCTTGGCCTCTACAATCCCGAGCTCCACAACCCACTCTATATATCTGTGTTGCAAATTAGTCTCCATTCGATATGCTGCCACTGTCTGTAGTGGGTGCGAGTGCATGCCCATCAACACAACCAACTTCTCATCTGGCCCTGTGAACTTAATCTCCAACTTGTTACAATCCGTGGTGAAACACCCAAGGGAGTAAGGCCACTAAACACCCATCACCACATTGGTTTCTGGAACATCGACTACAAATAAATGATCCATCATTGAATAGTTCCCCATAGCCACGGTCAGACTACGGACATATATGGTGCATTGCATGGTCATGTCCACAGGAATTAGAAACGAAAAGTGCTCAAATTTCTTTGTATGTATACCTTTCCGATCCACCATACCAGAATCAATGAAATTATGGGTAGCCCCACTATCCACCAACATTGATACACGTTATCCCTACATCGTACATCTAATCCTCAGTGTTTGGTGCTTTGGTACACCACGAAGTGAAGAAATAACTCCTCTTGTGGGCAAGAAAGGGCCTCCTCTAGGTGGAGGAGGTGGGCCTCCTCCTCTAACAGCCCATGGATCATTGTCACCTCCCATTACCTCTTTCTCAACCTCATCCTTAGGCTCAGTGTATGAGAACACCTCTATTTAATGGGCCTTTCCCTTGGTGAACCTATGCCTTGGTGCCCATGGCTCTTGGAAAGTGAAACACAACTTTCTCCTCCGGAGCTCTTTCCTAGTCTCATCATCCAACTTCCCATGCCCTGGAATCTCCCTCTATGGCTGGGATTTGGTATCTCTAACTCACTGTGGGAAAGAGGGCCTCATGGGTATTGGTGCTCTAGTCTTGGGAATTTCACCTTGCAAGTCCCGAGCCCTGCTCAAGAATTTCCTGTAGTGTAGTAGGTCTGGTCGACCTCACTAACTCTCTCAAAGGGTCATCTAAACCCTCCACAAATAGGAAGACTCTCATGGCCTCCGATAGATATGACACCATCACTAAAAACCTTAAAAACTATGCTATGTAAAATTCTATGCTAAATATCTTCTTGATCTGGGTCATCTCTCTAAAGTGCGCATCAATATATCTTAGGTCAAAATGCTCCATCACCCTCCTAGTAAACTCCTCATAAGAGGTCAAGCTAGCATATCCCAATGTGGATAGCTCATGGAAACACAAATCATGAGCATCTCCATCCAAGTGGAAAGTAGCCATATTGATCGCATCTACTTCCTTCATCTGTTTAAGGTCAAAATAAGTGTCAAGTTTTTCCACCCATTCCCTAGTGGTGCACTTTGAAGAGCCATCGAAAGTGGAAGGTACAACCTCTCAATTGTGTTATAAATATGAGCCCTACATAGATGAGCCACCAGATCCTTTTCCTTTATTACCAAGCTTGAGCTAGCAAAAATATTTGAAATTCAAGGCAGATCAAAACTCTTTCCCCATGTACTGATATTCATGAAAATAGTCCCCCATAAGCATCTCATCCATGTCAAGTTTTTCCCTAGTTCCTATAGTCATGAACATTCACATGGTAGATTTGGGTGGACAATTGTAAATGAGATGGTGGCCCTGATGGGTAGTGTTATCCAAATGGTGGGATGCACTTTAACTCTCTCCTCCCATGAAATACCTATGGTTGTCTTTGATGCAATGTTGCCGCATCTCATAAATCACTTCCTTCTATCCCCTTACTAGATCATTCAAGGCCTTGAGTATGCTTTGAACGGTTGTGTCATATTTGCTAATGTTTCCCATGACTACCTCTCTAGTTCCTTCTCAGGGACCTCCAAGTCCAGGTTGATCTCTAATTCCCTCTCTTTTCCCTTGTATATATACCTCTAGTATGTAATGTTCTTCCTATCTCTTAGGTTCATATAAATGTTCTTCCCCCATAGCTAGCTAGAACATAACACCGATACCATTATAGTGTTCCTTGTAGAAATATTTAGTGATAACATAACCTAAAAATACAAACATATAACCAAAAATTCTAGCACACATGAAAAATATCAAATTACACCAAAAAATTGTGATCAAACACTAAGCCATTTTGTTAATTTGAGCAAAATGGAGAACAATAGCTGAAAATAGAGGAACCTAGGCTTGCTACAACAAGAAAGGAAAAAACTCAAGTGATAACGATGAAGCCCAAGTTTCGGAATTCCTCCTCTCCAATTTTTGAATTACCCCAGTAAATTTATTTTGCTACTGCTGAATTGGAAATGGGAGATATTCCCTCCAGTGTGCCCAGAAAATTTTGAAACTTTAGCTAGTGTAATTTCTCATCAAGACCAACAATAACTAGAAAGGGTTTAGCCCCAAATCATCTCCTTAAAGAACCCAAAAATTAGTGTGTTGGCCTAATTCATTCTCCTGAATGCACTACTTACAATTGTTGTAAGAGGCTCTCGAAATCACTAGTAGAATCCCTGCAAAATTTCCCTATAATTTCTTCTCAAAATTCTCAATCCTTCCAACCCTTCTCACTAACTTCCATTCCAGAAATCTTGTGCAATTCCTACCATAAAAATCCTACGCAGGCCCAAATAAGCCCCAAATTTGGACTAAGGGTTTTCTCCATGCCTAGCCCTGCAAACCACTACAATTCCTCAAAATATTTGAAGGAAAAAGAACTCTTGAAAAAATCCAAAAACTCGTTGGCACTGGAGTCGCCTCTCCTAAGAAGAGAGAATTCATTTTCTACAACTAGTCTACTCATTAGAAAGGTTAAATACTCCTCCAATCTATCCGAGAACAACTCTGCAAATGTGATATGGGAATCCCCTAGGGTGGCACTCAAAGTCCACAGAAGAAAGAGATGAGGTTCCCGCCTAGAAATCTCTTGTGCTAAGCACCACAAGTTGAATTGGTTGAGTAGCTATGGCGAACTAGTGTTTAGATCTGAAAATGGAAACAATTCCCAAAATGGAGCCCTCTACTTCTATTTATAATTGTGTTACCGGGAATAGTGTCCACTCGGATGCTGCGATTCCCACTAAGACTGGTAGATATCTTAGAAACAAACAAGTAAAGTCGACTTTCGCTTTCCTTTATGAAAATAGATAGGAGTGGAACAAAGGAGACCAACCTTAGTCTTGCGCTTGATTTCCTCTC
>APFE030237868.1:0-14127 GCA_000404065.3 Pinus taeda
AGGTTGGGCCTGTGTTTTGCCCTTTTGGACCCCTTCCCCTCACTCAATCTCTGAGATTCCACTTTCCCCTGCTTCCTAACATCCCTCCCTACTTCCAAAAATTTACCCAAGAATCTAGAAGCCCCTCATCCCCTTCATTTTGCTTCATTTCGACAAAATTCCTTGTTTCACACATCGGGATAAGTTTCACTCAAATGGTCTTCCAGAGCAATAAAAGATGCATTTGGGAAACTGAGAGAGGTTTTTGTCCACAGAATGCCAAAGAAGAAAAACATCCTTCACTTTTGTCACAAGTGTCATGGTTTTAGAGAAATGTCAAAATTACAATCGCTAGATCCAAGGAGGTTGGCCGAGGCACTAAAACGGAGAAAGAGGCCTGATCCCCTCCATATCTTGGCCGAGGCTTCACTCAAGGACCAAGGCACTAAATATACTAGCCACAACACAAATCCCAAGAAATTTTTAGCATTTTGGGTAAATTTTGGTTTTTTTTAGGCAATTTACAGGTTTTCTCCATTAACGGGTCTCACCCCCCGTGAGACCCTTCATCCCGGCAACTCCATTTTGCAAAAACTCAGCATTTCCAGATTTTTCATGCAAAGTTACACATTCTCATCAAAGGACTAGAGATTTGGCGAAGTTTTGGGCCTCCAGAAAGTCAAAAAACAAGCAAACAATGATTTTTTGTCACTTTTTTGAGACACAGAAAGCAGTCTTGGGAGGTTGTAATTTTGGAGGGGAAAATGACCACCACATTCAGAAATTCCAGTTGGGTTGGAAAGTAGACTCACAGACCTTTCCAAAAAACCTACTCTTGCTTCATTTGGACACCTGGAAGTGCCTCAAAAGTGGTCCCAAAGGCACGCGACCCGTCAGGCAGAGGCGCGCGACCCGTCAGGCAAATTTCTCCAAATTTCACTGTATAGCTTAGAAAAACGTAGTTTGACCCTGTTTGACTTTTTGGGGTGGATTATTATCCTATGTGATGTAATTAATGTACTTTTATGACACTTTTACTCTTATGTACCTCTTCTAGAAGATTCATTCATAAAAAGGTGAAAAATAAATGAATGAATTGGTTTCCTATCTTATAGAGGCAAGTTGTTTTGACTGCCTAGTTTGTAGTGCTAAGTTTAGAAGTGGTTGAAACAGCTCCTAGGATAGTGAGCTCGACCCATGGAGGTAGGGAAAGAGGTTAGATGAACTATATTATGTACTTTCTTGCTCATTTTCATGGTTGGACTTTGGAGGGAGAAGCTATCATTGTATTATTTCATTGTATCTCTGCAATTTTTGGCTAAGGAAGACCAGGGTTTTGCAATCCTTTTTGGGATTCTTGTGGTTACATGTATTGATGGTGTGTTTCTCTATGTACCTGTAAGTGTGTTATGTGAATCATTTCCTTTCTTTTCCTTCTGCACATTAAGCAAACAAAGTGTTAAAGTAAGAATTCATGGTTGTCATGCTCTGCTTTTAAGTTTGTTTAATTTCAATGTTTTCTACTGTTTAAGGAGAATTCAAAGTTATTTTTTGCTCTCCTTAACTCCTCACCTATCATTCCTAATCATCCACCTCAATCAAAGGCATCAATACTGTCTCCTACCTCGCCCCAAAGAACCCCCTGCAGAAACTATGTCCAATACCCGCACCCAAAATTGCCATCCCCTCAATTTGCAACCAAAAACCCTAAAAACCCCAAATCAACCATTTTGATCAGTTTACTAGCCTAAAATCAGTGTTACCCTATTGGTCATCTCATCCATTGAAGATTTTACTAAGATTGACCAGAGAGAGCCTTCTCCTGCCCCGTAGGGCTAGCTACGAGGCTAAATGGTTTGATGTTGCCTTGAGGTTTGCCTTTTTCAGCCTGAGGTGAAATTTCAAGTGCTAACACACCCAACACTATGATGTTCCACCAAGAAACCAACAACACTTCCTTACAAGATACAAAATTCCAGCCTTTGGATCTCTAGGATGAGGGATCCATATATAGATGTCTGTAGGGGGATGAGTTAGCTTCTGGGATTTTGATTAGTGTCCTCTCTCTGATAATTCTTGGTTCCACTTGGAGATTCATGATCTCTTAGTCATCCCTGGGCGAATTCAAGGAGGAAAGTGTCACAAGAGAAGTTTCTGGAAGATTCCATGATCATCCACCTTGCAAACTGTCTCTACCATTTGTCTACTCTCACCCATCGCACCCTACAGAAGGGATCTTCAATATGCATCGCACTTTTTTCATGTGGCAGGTGAGATGCATCGCACCCTAGCACTGAGTAGTCTATATGGTCCAGTTTTGACCAGTTCTTAGCAGTTTTCCATGGAGAACTTCTGGGAGATGATGTAATCAGATGACCTTGTTCCTTTAGGGTGTGAAACAACACTTTTAGGGACTCATAAGCCCTTGGTTTATGGACATATATGATTGGGGTTGCAGTGCCCAAATATGTCTATAACACATAGAACCTTTGTTTCTCCTCCTCTACTTCCCGTAGGAGCCTCCTTAACTTAGCATTTTGTGCTTGAAGGTTTTGGTTGGTATCCTCAACCTTTTGGAGCCCTACTACATTGGGTGCCCTTTCCATCTTTAGTACAAGATCTATTGAAATTTTTGCTTCACCACCTGAATTAGAACCAAGATCGATGGGTCCATCTGTTGCTATTCCAAGGGCTGCAATCCTCCCTTCATCACCAGAATCTGATCCCAAGTCAATGGGTTTACTTCGTGCAAAACTTGTAATCATGTCCTTCTCATCTTCTTCTGACTCAGAAGTTTGATCTTGTTGTATGGTGGTGGTGGTTTTCTGCTTCTCCTTTCTGTCATTTCTCTTAGGTCTCAACTCAAGGTGAAGTTTCCAACAATTATCTTCATCATGTCCCTCTTTCTCACAATGTGCACAAGAGGGTTTTGTCCCTCTCCTCTTGGTTGTTGCAGATCTTTTTTGGTGGTCATTTTGCGCGTCCACCCCACTCCTTTCAAGATGCATGGATTTCACACTCGCCTCATCGACAGTAGTAGGTTCAAATAATAATAATGAATGCCTTATGTAACTATGTAAAGAGCTGATATATTGGGTTATAATCTCTAGTGAATCTAATGAAATTCTTAAATTCAATGCTTGTCTTCTAAATTATTTAGTAAATTTTTGCACATTTTTACCTTTTCTTTGCCTTAGGTGTTGTCATTCTATTAATGCCTTCTACTTATAGCCCAAAGGGTAAAATTGTTTTTTCAATGCAGACACAAAATTTAACCATGAGGAGAAAAGGTTACCCAGATTCATGTTGCCCTGCAATTTTCTTTCCCACCAAATGAGAGTGGTGCCACTTAGTCAAAGGGATGCCAACTAGATCTTTGCCTCGTCCTCTTCGATCCATTGAATTCTGCAGTAGACTTCAATATTCCTAATCCAATAATTAAGATTTTCGGCATTACTTTCACTATTATACATGGGAAGATCAAATTTGACATCTAATTTAAGGAAAGGTTTCTTAGATCCATTTCTTGAATTCTTATGACGATGGTGAGAAGAATAAGAGGAACTTTCACTCACGGAAGGAGAAGGAGGGGGTTCTTCTCCACCATTTCCATGCACTGAACCTTGTTGTTCTAGATTTCTCTTTTTTGCTTTCTCTAGCCTTGAAAGCAACTGATTGACCTTTTTTGTCATTGTATAGAAGGTTTTGTGGTAATTGTGATCTTCTTCATAGCAAGCCTCTTCATCTTGCATGTTTCTCCTTCAATGTGAATGCCCCACCTCGAGATCGAAATACTTTAGTTTCCCTTTGCCTCTTCGGAGCTTGTTTCTTGTTAGCATACAAACATGCAATTCACATCTATAAAGATCGCTCTAATACCACTTGATCCAAGATCTTTTGCTTATAGATGTATTAAAGAATTACATGGATAAATTTGCAGCTTAACCATAAAAAAATTATGTGCATATGAGAGAAGAGGAGAAACACATAGAAACATGAAAAGAAGATGAGAGGCTTGATAACAAAGTTCATCCCCTTTGGACTATGTCTTTGAGCCCTGCTCGATCAATGGGGAGGCCTTCATTCATTAAGTGGCATGAGAAACAAGAAGTACAATCAACATTTATAAAAGGAGAGATCTATTATAGAAATGGGCATCACCATTGAGTTCTTGTCGCTGAGAGGTGAAAAATCGATATAAAACTTGCCAAATTCTGATTTTGGACCAAAACTAACCCTCTAGAAAATTGTGCTCAGACAAGGTTCTACTCCTTGCCATAGGCTTGCTCAAGGTTCTGCCTCCTCTGTCTCAAAATTTGTGTCACGCTCCTCCCAGACACACTGTGCATAAGAGTTTATATTTTTTTTTGGGCAGATATCCTAAGAGGGACAGTTGGTGTGCTGGTTAAAGATGAAGGGTGGTTGAGGAGGGGTCGAGGGATCAAATCTCGTCCCTCTTTTTTCATTATAAAATTTTTGCATGTGTATTTAAGGGGTGTCTGATCCACTGATCTGGTGGCCCGTTCCATACACTACCAGTGCCCGTATATTTAAGTGCAAGCTTTGGAGGGGTTGGGAGCTTTGACTGCCTGACCCCCAATGTTATATGGTTACATGGTTACCGAGGTGGCAGGGTCATGGCCACCCACCCCATATTTAATATGAAATTTTATGGTGGTTCCGGGGGCAGTGGGGTCATGGCCACATGCCCCATTTTTATATATTTTGTTTTAAAAATAATATATCGAGTCATAGTTCCACTAGGGGTGGCAGGGGTCATGGCTTGCCGCCACTTATAACCCATTTAAACAAATATCGAACCGTAAAGGATATTAGGTGAATTAACGGACCCACAATTTCGTCTGGAAAACTAGCCAAATTCCAGTGCCAGATCCTTACCAAATTGTACCCTCCTTAAGACTACCACATGGGTAAGTCAACCTCAAACTTTGACTGCTTCTATCTTTCTGATATAGACTCGAATTGGAGTGTTGTTCACAATGTTGGAATTAGGGCGATGAGCACTTCGATCTAGTGTCAGTTTTATCATGTTTCTACCACTTTGAATTTTGAGCCTTTTTCATTCCACTAGTGTCTGAGGATCCACCTGGATCACTCCCTTAGAAGCTTGTAATAATATGCATCCTTAAAGGAGCACATGAGCAGAATGACATCATGGGTTGGAAGTGGAATAGTCCACAATCCAAAGTGATGGGTTAATACAACAACATGTCTTCAACAAGATTCATATAATTTCATACAAAATAGTTCATACAAAAATGCGTAATTTAAATAACATACATTACTAAAGTAGCGAGAATAGTCAAACTATGATAACAACATATGCATGAAAACATGTTGGCTCAATTATATTATTAAGTGAAAGTTCCATTCATGCATACACAATTGACAGCCACTAGCCCCAATAGTGGAACATTACAATCAACATCGCCTTCTCCTCCAATGATATGTACTTTATCTACGATGTGGAGAAGCCAAGGCTTGTCACAATACTCTCCAAGCCTCCTCTAAGCACTTTTTCCACTACTGTTAGTTTTTCTGCCATGTTAGTGTTGATTCATTTTTTGTAAATAGTTGGGCATCTACATATATTTGCAAGTAAATTTGTGCTTTCTCAACTGCTTCCTAAGAATTTCTTTTAGTGGTCACTCTTGAAATAGCTCCTGTTGGTGCTATGTTACAATTAATTATGGAGAGAAGCACTTCACAAGTGTGGTACCTATGGGACAGAATGAACACTCATGCAAACCAAACATTAGCTCCTACAAATCTAACTTTACATCATGATCAAGTAGCATCCAGGGAATCTGATGAGAGGAAATGCACAATTTCGGTTGGAAAGGGGTGACTAACTGACTGTGGGAATTGCGCACTACACAATCCCTACAGTCAGTGTGGAAGCCTGCTGACTAGAACTACCCAATGTGTAGTTCAGTCTGGGACAGGGCTTGGGAGAGACTGTGCATTATGCAGTCTCAGTGACCAAGCTAGGAGACCACCTCCTGGAAATTCACAGTCCATTGTTGGATCTAGCCCAAGACAACCTTTGCACAATTCTAGAAGCCAAGGAAGAGGCCATGAGCAACCATATTGCAGAGTGCATCCAAGTGAATGTGAGACCCAGGTAGGGGGAGCCCAGATCTATCCATGGGAGTGTAAAAGTAGGGAGATCTTAAGGATGATGTGAGGATGAGTGTAGATATGACTAAGTGTATATGTATGTATGTAAACCAAGTGCAGTAATGGAACAAACTGAAGGAACAGGAGGCATGCGAAGGGAGTTGTCACCCGATGACCATTGGTGAAAAACGGGAAAACTCATACAACACTTGAGAAAGGAAATCTATAACTTGAAGCAATGCTTCTACAAGTTAAAACAAGTTATAACACTAGATGTTGCTCAAAAAAACAAGTGAAATAGTAATCTCCCAAGCTAAATAGACAAAAGTGATAAAAAAGTATCAAAAGGTGATAAAAGAAAAAATCACCCCAAAAAGTGATGACAATGCTCTGAAGGCTCCTTGATCTCCTAGGGAAGCTAGAGCTTGATGATTGAATGCATAAGTGAGCTCTAGAGGCATCCATTACATATATTTGAGAAAATGGATTTGATGACATGTATACTTGAGATCAAGAGCAACAATGACACTTAGCATAAACTTCTAAAGATTGAAATGTGTTACCTTCGGGAAGTTAATAATAGATTCTCCACTTCCTAGGGATGATTTTCCTCTTAGCTTCTTTCTTTTTGGGAAAACTTACATGCATTTCCCACAAATATTGTGCAATTCCGTGGAGGACCAGGCAACTCTTTGGTTCATGCACTTATAGTTTCTGAGCACACTAAGGTTCTACGCAATTTCTGGGTTGAATGACTCTAGGCTTCCTCTCAAGCTCTATACAATTTCCCAGCTGAAGGCAGCCTATCAGCTGGCTATGTGAAATTCTGGACTTGAGTGCTCACTTTTGGTTTGGACTACACGATTATTGGGCTGAAGGTTGGCTATCAGTTGGCTCTGCACAATTCTAGGCTTGAGTTCTCACTATCAGTTTTCACTGCACATTTCTTGAGAGAAAGGTTGGTTTCCTTAAGGATTGTGCAAATCATCAAGGCAGTGCAAGAACTTGGTTGCAACCAAGTCACGGGGTTAGCATGTGGTTAGACAACAAAGTATGTAAGAAAACACAAGCTGTAAAGTGAAAGATAAAACTCAAATGAAAGCACATGTACCTGGGTAGTGCAATACAAGTTGTTGAGATTTTAGTAAGGAGGCTCCAAAATAAAGCTTTGGAAAAATTTTGGAGGGTGGTTGTAGCTGCTACAACATTCCCCTTGAAATTTGACACCATCAAAATCTTTCATGTCAAGATGGTATCATACCTAATGATTGCTTCATTTCTTTCATTTAGTCGAAGACCCTCGCATCACTAAGCACCTCATTCCATAGTGCTCACATCATGATATGGGGTAGGTACCCAAAGTCGAAGACCCATGCATACCTAAACACCTAATTTAGTAGCGCTTCACTGTTTTTATGCATGGGGGAACCAAATTATGTCTATTTGTCTAAGAAGTTCCCTTGAGGGCATCAGTAGTTATCATCTTCAGCCATCATCATGTCAACAACCATAATGTTGATTGGACATAACCATTTACTGCCTGATTGCAATAACTCATCACTAGTCATCATAACGAGCATGGGACATGCCCACTTTGTATAAAACATTTTATTTTTTAATCTTTAGGTTTTCTTCATAGCATGATTATCCTTTATACTCAGCCAAGGGATTTCTTTACTCATATCCATAAAAAATTATCCTCTCTCTCAAACAAGTTTATTAGATTCTCTGTCAGAATAAAAAACATGATGTATTTCAGCTATATGTTTTCTCCTAACCTCATACATCAGGGGGAAATTATTAACACTAGAAAATTGTACACATGTTTGTGCAATCCAGAAGATGCTAAAAGACGTACAACAAAATGCACAAGTGAATGTTTTCCAACTGAATACATCATGAAGTTTAAAAAATTTAACTTCTCCTAAGGTCCAAATTTTATAAGGTTAAAAAATTTAGGGAACCGCAGCTATTTCTTCGATATTTCCACAGGCACAGAATTTCCTTCAAGGTGCGCGGTCGAAGTAACTAATGACTCAGTGAATTTGGGACCACTTCACACACCTGGGGGTGATTCCTTGGCAGGATCTCAGTCCAAGACTGTCAAATTCTAGTCGCCCTAAATATATGTAGTCCTCAATGGAATCATCTTGTCCTACTCATGAGTTAGTTTCATGCATGAACCAAGAGAGGGATGAAGAATTCAAAATAATCTACATAAATAGGCCAAGGGAGAACCAAAATATGAGACATTGTTATGATGGAAAAATTTCTATCAAAGAAAACAAACATTCCATTATTGAAGCCAAAGAAAGTAAGAGCACTAGCATGTTGGCCATATTGCTTCTAAGAAATCAATCATATTAGTGAGAGAATAAGGGTCTACTATTGGAGAGTCTTCATACTTCTTTGAGAGAGAGGAGAAACTTGCAAAGAGATTGAGGAAAAGAACCCCCCTTTCTAAGGACTTAGCACCATATCTCAAATAATTCTCTACAAGTGCTTAAGATTCATCTATTGTATTCAATTTCTACTACCAGCAGTCAATAAAGAATATTTTTCCATTATTTTGTTGACTTGTTTTGTCCATTAAGCATTGTTTGTGTATTTATCTCTGTTTTAGTTTATCTTTGTATATGCATTGTTTTCACTATTTTCAATTGTTTGTTTATCTAAGTTTTTCACTAATAGCACCAATTTTGTTTGTGATCCTTTGCAGGGAACAACCAATTGTTAAGGAGGTGTCTTTTGGTACACCATTGCCACAACCAGCAGCCAATAAAGAATATTTTTCCATTATTTTGTTGACTTGTTTTGTCCATTAAGCATTGTTTGTGTATTTATCTCTGTTTTAGTTTATCTTTGCATATGCATTGTTTTCACTATTTTCAATTGTTTGTTTATCTACGTTTTTCACTAATAGCACCAATTTTGTTTGTGATCCTTTGCAGGGAAAAACCAATTGTTAAGGAGGTGTCTTTTGGTACACCATTGCCACAAAAACACTACCACATAATCGAAATAATAACTTTCCTTTTGTGTAAAAATGTAGTCGGAGCTCCATGATGATGATGTTATTGGTGAGGAAGAGTTGTGATTTTCCCCCAACTTTGAGATCACAATAAGAAACTATGTGAAGAAAATGAACAAACAAATCTTTGAGTTGTAGTAGGGACTACAGTCTTGCGACTGAGGCTAGGATCAAGCCATTGAGAGAAGATATTGAGACATACAAGGTAATAAACATATTTTTAAGTTGTTTTTTTTGGTCATAAGTTTAATTCTAAAATTTTATTTTTTAAATTTACATTATTCAATAGAAATCCTATTTTCTTTCTTATGTAACATTACTTAGAGGCACTTTCCCCCCCACATCAATCAAAGATCCTCAACGTGGTGTTGGTACTAGTGTAACTGGCAAGACACAACATGAGCATTTCAACAACACTAACACACCACATACATATACTTCTAGTACTAACACTTGTTCCACACCATTGGCTCTGACCCATTAGCACATGACCCCCAAGCCAAACACGCAGTCAAGCTCTGGATCAGGAGGTGACAGAGGTGACCCTATCACTAATGACATTATGGGTTGTTTTCCTAAAGAATCGTGTGTTGAGAGCATGGGGAAATTGTCTACATTTTTTGGTGAATGATGAAGGACTTCCAATAAAAACACCAAAAATCCATAGTATTTTTTATATTTTAACTATTTCATGTTTTCTATTGAAAACATAAGTCATATATATTATTATTTTCAAACTAATGATTGTATCTTTTTTGCATGTAGGTAGCAACTTGTTTTATGTAAAAATGGATGACAAAGCGTCAGATATTTTTAGGCCCACCATACACGAAAGGTGAAATTCCCAGAATTCCAACATTAAAAAAGAGGTTTTGGACTACCTTGAAGATCTATTTAGGATAAATACCTTCAATAAAACCAAGGTCACCGCTGCAAACGAAAATAGTTAAAATAATTACGAGAATAATATAGAAAAAACTTGAGAGATAACCCTAGGTATGAGCACCCTCTTCATATTATAGAGATGGAATGGATGTGCCTCATTGAGGATGCAAAGTGGAGACAAATTCGAAAAGAAGGAAAACACCACCTATTCAAGCAAGGTATAAATTACATATTGAATTCAATACTTATTTTCTTTAGTTTTAAATAATATTTTAATATATAACAAACTTGAAACTTTTCATGGGTTCCTCGACACTTCAAAGGAAACCATGACAAGTCTTGAGAAGCGTGGGAAGCACAAAATGGGTCAGGGTGGTTATTTGAAGCTATAAGCACAAATTGTGAGTACCCAAAACTTCTTAACAATATTATATGTTATATCCCCTTCCAACATTCTAGTAATTTCATTACCAAATAAGAGAAAGTGATAGAAATAGGCAGGTGAAAAGGAAAACTGGATGCCAAAATGTAACGCAGAAAATTATGGTCGTAGGTGCTATGAAATGATTTCGTAGCACTCCAAAAAAAAATATTGTTTTTTAATTTTGGAAGGTGAAAAGATTTGTTCCTCTACAAAATTGATTCCTCCATAGTCTAACTCATCTCCCAACTCATGGAATGTTCTCCTCCCACCTCTCCTCATCAATGAATTCACTCTCTCTCAACAAATGGTCCACAATCCAATCAAAATGGTGTGTCATTTCCTACAAAAACACAAAGGGAATGTGAAATAGTTTGAAAGGTAGTTGTAAGTGGAATACGCACGAATAATCACAGCTCAATTTTGAATTTTACAATATAATACATTTCAAAAATGATCACAATGAATTCTTTTCAAATTTAAGTAAATGCACACAGTTCTATTGAAAACCAAAGAGGAAAAACACGGATTTTATGAACACACATAGATGCAAAACTTTCTTATCATTCTCCTCAAAAGTACATACACGGAGGTAGGAGAAGAGCTACCCCTCCTCCTATTTGATGCCTCTTTTGTTCACAACTTTAGCAAATGGTTTGTTTCCTCTTCTCTTAAAATGAGGGAAGTTGAAAAGACACTTCATGAACTAATTATTACAATCAGAAATAACTACTAAATTTCTAAACTCTTTGACTTATGCGAGAATAATCTAGTCTTACACCTACATTAAATATTCAGAATTCTAATAAAAACAAAAAAATTGTTTTCTAGCATTAAAATGTTTCCAGTCCACCATACTATTAAGATCTACTCCATTTCTTCATCTCGAGCTCATTCCAATGCACTGGCATCAAACTCCCCAGGAATGAAAAGTTTATGAGCTCCTTCTTATAATGTCCTTTATAGAGAAACCTTTTTTTAGAGTTGAAGTACTCATCCATGTAGAATATTCCATTGGATAGTCCTTCCACTTCATCAAAAAATCCAAATACTCTTACCCCCTATGGTGCTTTGCAACTCTGGTGTCCAAAATTCTTTCAGCCTTCAGACCCTCTATCATAAGCATCTTCTTCATCCAAATTTTTTCACTGACTTATCCAGTGCTCTCATTTTTTGTAGTGGTACATTCATCACCAACTTTATAGGGATACAAATCATCCACATTTAAAATAGGTGAGATACCTATGCCTGTAGTAAATCCAATTCATAATCATTTGTAGAAAATTTCTTGAGTGTCCTACAAGGTACTATTTTCTTCATCTTAAGTTTGTTATATTATCCCCTTGGGAATCTCTCCTTTCTCAGGTGGGATAATACCATGTTGCCTACCTCAAATTTTATGCCTCTTATTCTTAAATTCTCTCTTTGTTTGTACCTGTATCTACTGTCTTGTAGCTTTTGTTTTATCTCTTTATGTAAGTCACTCATTTTCGCTGGAAAGCCTTCCCCATTAGCACTCCTCTGCTCAATTTTTTACCAAATCTCTCAATTCACAAACTCCTCTAGGACACATTCCATACAAGATCTAAAATGGGCTCTTCCTTGTGCTCTATTTGGTGAATCATTGTATGAAAATAAAACTAAGCTAACACATGGTCACACTACTCCAGATGATTACCCACAAGGCTCTCAATATATTCCCCTTACTCTTGTTCACAACTCTAGCTTCCCATCAGACTATGGATGATAAGCTGAACTGAAGTTCAATTTTGTTCCAAGATTCTTCCACAAGGTCCTACAAAAATTCCCTGTGAACTTGGTGTCCCTATTGGACATTATACTCTTTTTAAAGCCATGAAATCATACAATCTCATTCAAAAACAAGTGAGCCATATGTGTAGCATCACTAGTCTTGCAACAAGGGATAAAATGAGCCATCTTTATAAATAAGTCCAAAAATACCAATATGGAGTCCTTGCCTCGTTTCAGCCTTGGTAAACCCAAAACAAATTCCATATTCATCAGTTCCTAGGCCTACTAGGAATGGACAAAGGAATATATATTTTAGCATTTTTACTCCTCCCTTTTACATGTTGACGCACTCTGCATTTACTCACATATCTTTGCACATCTACCCTCATCTTTGGCTAGAAATAAAAATTTTCTAGCTACCCGAGTGTCTTGTCCACTCCAAAATGCCTTGTTAATCCTCCATGATGCTTTTCTTATATCAGATTCTCTCTCATTGAGAAATCAGGAATATGTTAGTTTCAGCCTTTCCAGCCTTCCTCCGGTGATCAAATATGCTCTTACAAAGTGGTTTCAGAGTGTTAAGGTCAAATTTTGTCATTTCAAAAAGTTTTCAAGCAAAATTTGGTCACTAGGCATTAGGTCTAGGGTTTGCTTTAACTCCTTCTAAAGTTGCCCAAATTCCAACCTATGTCACTATTCAGCTAAGCCTATCATCATTCAAATGGTTGTCATCATCATGTCAAGTTCCATAGCGTCATTTTACAGCTTATCCATGCTTCAGTTGTGCCTAAGCAAGATTCATTTCCCTCTCCTAGGGTTTTGAAGGCAATTTCTCTTGGACGGCCAAATCAATGGTAAAACTTGTTTCCTGATGTTCATACACCTTCCCCTATCCTTAAAGTACCTTATCAAACACTTCCCAACACTCAGATCCCCCAAAATCCTCATTTTTGCACAAACCCTAGTTTCTTGCTACGACCTGGCAATTTTCTAGGTTGGGCCTGTGTTTTGCCCTTTTGGACCCTCTCCCCTCACTCAATCTCTGAGATTCAAGTTTCCCCTGCTTCCTACCATCCCTCCCCACTCCCAAAAATTTCCCCAAGAATTTAGAAGCCCCCTATCCCCTTCATTTCGCTCCATTTCGACAAAATTACTTGTTTCACACATCGGGACAAGTCACACTCAAATAATGTTCCAGAGAAATCAAAGATGAATTTTGGGAAAATGAGAGAGGTTTTTGTCCACAACATGCCAAAGAAGAAACACCTCCTTCAATGTTTTCACAGGTGTCATGATTTGAGGGAAATATCAAGAATACCGTTGCCTCAGAAGAATCAAAGACACCTCTGAAGTGACCTTGGCAAAATCACGTTTTTTCCTAGCTTAGTTGGCCAAATGATTTTCTTGATGGGTAAAATGATAACTAGACACAAAGAGCTTTCCAATGAGCTATCATGAGCTAAATTTGGGGTTTAGTAAGGCATTCAAAAGTTTACTGCAACAGCACTCTTCCTTGAGGCAGCCTCATTTGGCACTTTTTGACCAGTCTTGGGAGAATTGATTTTTGATAGGGCAAATGAACTCCAAATCCAAAAATTCCAGTTGGGTTGGATAGTAGACTCATAGAAATTTCCAACAAGCCTACGCTTTCCCAATTTGGCCACCTGCAAGTGCCTCAAACATGGCTCCAAAGGGGCACGACATGTCAGGCAGGGGGGCGCGACATGTCAGGCAGAATTGCCCAGAAATGCACTGTATAGCCCAGAAAACGCAGATTTGACTCAGTTTGACTTTTTGAGGTGAATGATGATTCTCTTTGATGTAATTATGGTACTTTTATGACACTTTTACCCTTATATAACTCTTCTAGAAGATTCATTCATGAAAAGGGTAAAAATTAAATGAATGAATTGGTTTC
>APFE030237868.1:15480-68236 GCA_000404065.3 Pinus taeda
CCATGCTCTGCTTTTAAGTTTGTTTAATTTCAATGTTTTCTACTGTCTAAAGAGAATTCAAAGTCATTGTTTTCTCTCCTTATCTCCTCACCTGTCATTCCTGACCATCCATTTCAGTTAAAGGCATCAACGTTGTCTCCTACCTCGCCCCAAGGAACCCCCCGCAGAAACTGTGTCCAATCCCCGCACCCAAAATTGCTATCCCCTCGATTTGCCACCAAAAAACCAAAAAATTCAAAATCAATCTTTCCAATCAGTTTACTAGCCTAATATCAGTGTTACCTTATTGGTCATCTCATCTATTGGCAATTTTACGAGATAGACCGGAGAGAGCCTTCTCCTGCCCCGTAGGGTTAGCTACGAGGCTAAATGGTTTGATGTAGCCTTGAGGTTTACCTTTCTCAGCCTGAGGTGAAATTTCAAGTGCTAACAGAATACATAATCAATTGTTCTTGAACATAAAACCATCCTATAACATTACCTCCTTCCATGGGTTGTTATCTCTATTCACGGGGTTCTTGCATGTTTCAAAGACTTCTCAGAGATCATCATAATCCTCATACAAGACCTTCAAATAATCAAAGCCCAAAATATGTACATGTAACTCCTACATGATCAAACTCCTCCTACTCAAAGTATTGACTACCTTGTTTTCTTTTCCACTCACATGTTTTAGAACAAATGTGAAACTTTGTAGGAATTCCACCCACTTAGCATGCTTATGGTTCAACTTGTGTTGCTACATTATATACTTTAATGCAAATTTTTCAGAGAATAAAAAAAACTCCCTCAGCATTAAATGGTGTCTCCAATGCTTCAAATCTTGAACCACCGCATAGAATTCCTTGTCTTAAGAGGAGTATTTATGTTTTGAATCATTCAACTTCTCTTTGAAATATGAAACATGTTTACCTGCTTGGCTCAATGCTACTCTAATGGTTGTTCTGTTGGTATCACACCTGACTTAGAAAAGTTGATTGAAGTCATGTAGCTTCAACGCTAGTTTCTTGGTGATCTTCCTCTTCAAGGGCTGGAAGCTTTTCTCTATTATTGTTTTCCAACAAAATCGTTGTCTACGTTTCTTGATTGTTTCAAATATGGGTGCACAAATATCACTGAATTTCTTGATGAACTCTTGATAAAAACTAGCTGAGCCATGAGATCTCCTAACTTCGAAATTGTTCTTAGGTGAAGGCCAACTTAATTGCCTCTATTTTCTATGGATCCATTTTTAGTCCATACTTGGAAATGAAAAAGCCTAAATACACCAACTTAGACCTCATGAAGGTACATTTCTTCAGGTTAATCAACAATTTCTCTTATTGCAACCTTTCTAGAAAATACCTTACATGCCTAAGGTGTTCTTCCTTTTTTTGGTTGAAAATGAAAATATCATCCAAATAAACAATAACAAACTTACTAACAAACTCCTTCAAGACCTCGTTCATCAACCGCATGAAAGTACATGGTGCATTTGGTAGTCCAAATGGCATGACCAACCATTCATATAGTCTGTTATTAGTCTTGAAAATTGTCTTCGAATCATCCCCTTATTTGATAAAATTTGATGGTAACCACTCTTCAAATCAACCTTCGAAAATTAGGCTTCCCCACTCAAACAATCCATTATGTCATCCATCTGTAGCAATGGAAATCTGTACCTAACTGTGATTTTATTGATTTGTCTAGAATTTTTGTACATCCTCCATTCTCCATCTTTATTTAGATTAAGTACTATAGGGATAGTGCATGGACTCGATCTCTCCCTTATAAATCCTTTATCTAGTAGTCCTTAAACCTATTTCCTTATTTCCTCATTCTCCTTAGCTTTCATTCAATAAACATCTTTATTCAGAAGGCTTCCTCTCGGTATCAGGTATATGTGATGGTTGATACTTCTCTTAGGTGGAAAATCTCTTGGAAAATCATCCATTACAATATCACTAAACTCATGCAACATCTCTTGAACATCAACAAGTAATTCTGTGATTTTAGCATGCAGAAGTACTACCATTGGTTTTAAGACCATTGCATAGTGTACCTCTTCTTCCCCCATTTGTTATAGAATTATGTCCTCCTAACAACAATGCTTTTGAGCTACTCATCCTAGTTTTACACTCCTCCTTTAATGGTACAAGAGTATGCTTGATACCATCCTTTTCAAACTCATAAGTGTTGTTCTCTCCATCGTACACGACTTTCCTATCAAACTGCCAAGGTCGACCCAAAAGGAGGAGGAAGACATCCATTGGCATGATGTCACAAACTGTCTTATCCTTTAAACTTCCTATCTAGAAATCCACTTCACTCTGCTCACTTACCAACAATTGGTGACCTTTCTACATCCATGACACTTTACATGGTGTTGGGTGCTTCAGCCTTTTTAGTTTCAGGTTTTCCAGCATTTATATGGAAACTGTATTTTTAGTGCTTCCATTGTCAATCACCACTTTGTAGCACTCTCATTTGGCCTTGCTAATAGTCCTAAACAAGGATCTTATTTGTGTTGGTTCAATAATATCCTTGGTTGGATTTAATAAGAATTTTTTTATCATTAAATATTCTCTTGTCTCTAGTGCATTTTCGGCCACTTGTGTTTGTGCTTCAATTGTTTTCGGATAAGCTATATATGCATCTCTTTGTCTTAATTTCTCATTCTCAGTAAAATCAAAATATATGTGACCCAACAACCCACATTTATAACACCGATAAACAGTCTCTCTACCTCTTCCTATACCTCTACCTCTACCTCTCTAGTAAGTTCTTCCTCCTCTGGAGTAATCTTCTTTCTCTTATTGTCATTGCTACCTTGGGTTACTTTCATCATTCTTCTGAGATAAAGTTTTCCCCCTTTTGATTGTTTTTCCTTTTCCTCTACCTGAATTATGCTTCCTTGTTATCTTCTCTTCTGCCTTCAAGGAAAACTGGCATGCCTCTTCCATCATCTTGGGAGAAAGCATATTGATTTCACCTTAAATATCCAACTTCAAACCATTGATGTACCTTGTTACTTTCTCTGGGTTGTCTTCTACATAATTTACCCTTAAATTCACCCTGTAAAACTCGTTGGTATACTCTTTAACTATCATCAGCCTTTACTTGAGGTTATGTGCTTGCCTATAGAGGGATAGCTGATAGTTCTTTAGCACAATCTTCCCCTTCATCTTTGCTACCATCCCGTCCCAACTCTTTATCAACAATTTCCCCTATTTTCTCCTTTCATCCTACATAATGTCCCACCATAATGCAATGTTACCTTTCAACCTAGATATAGTAAATATTACCCTTTTTTCTTCTTCAATCTCCTCATGCTTAAAATACTTGTCTAAATTCACTTATCCAATCCACAAAATTCTCGACTACTAGGCTACCATCAAAAATAGACAATTCAGGTTTTGGTCTTGAACTTAAGCTTAACATTGACCTCAATAATTTAAATTTCGAAAACTTCATCCTTAGGTGTTTCTATTTCTTCTCCAACTTCCTCCACTAATTTTAATTCATCTCCAACCTAAGGGTCTCGCTGCCTACCTACATCCATGGCCTCTAAACAAGCTTGCAACCTTTGTATCTCTTCTTGGAGTTCTGCATTTGATACGGGTGTCCCTCCTTGACCTCATGCTGTCCTTGATTACATAGCCATATCCCTATGTTGTAGACAACAACCCAATGTTAGAAGTGGCTCTCATACCACAAATTGATAGAAATGGGAAAGCCAAAAGGAAAACTAGATGCCAAAACAGAGTGCAAAAAATTATGGATGTAGGTACGAAATGATTTCGTAGCTCTCTTTTAAAAACATGTATACACTATGAAATGATTTCATAGCGCTCCTCTACAAAATTTATTCCTCCATAGTCTAGCTTGTCTCCCAACTTAGGGAATGTTCTCCTCCCGCTTCTTCTCGTTAACGATTTCACTATTTCTCAACTAATGGTATACATTCCAATCAAAAGGGTGTGTCATTACCTACAAACCATAGAGAGGACATGAAATAGTTTGAAGGGTCATCATAAGTGGAATACACACAAATAATCACAACTCAAAATTGACTTTGACAGCATAAGACATTTCACAAATAGTCCCAACAAATTCTTTTGAAAATTAAGTAAATGCATGCATAGTTTGATTGGAAACCAGAGAGGAAAAACACATAGTTTATGAATACACACATATGTAAAACTTTCTTATCATTCTCCTCAAATGTACATACTCGAAGACATGATAAGAGCTACCCCTCCTCCTATTCAATGCCTCTTTTATTCACAACTTCAACAGATAGTTTGTTTCTTCTTCTCTCTGAATGAGGGACGTCAAAAAGACATTGCGTGAGTTAGTTATTACAATCAGAAATAACTCCTAAATTTCTAGGCTCTTCGAATTATGGAATAATAATATAATATTACACCTACATTAAATATTCAAATCTCTAATAAAAACAAACAAAAAAAATTATCATTAATACGTGGTCATTCCACCACATTGCTGAGCTATTCTTCATTTCTTCGTCTCAAGCTTGGTCCAATGCACCTGCATCAAAAATAAATACTCTTATGCAATGTATGGTGATGTATTCAAAACTGAATCCATGAAGGTATACCTTCATATTGGTTTGAAGTTTGGATTAAAAGCATAGTTGAATGTCAAAAAATCATGGGGAAAACCCTAAGATCCATTTAGATGGACAAGGTAATTAAAAATTAATCCACATTAACCTTTCATTATTTATAGAATACAATCATGTTTGGTATAAATCTAATTTTTTGGTTTGTTTTAATTAGCAAGAGAGTAGTACAAATATAGATGATATCATTACTATTTATCATTATTACTCTAATAGTACGCACCAGCCAAAACATTTTGGTGCTCTCGAGGAACCCCGTGATAATGAGGTGCAACCCCAAGATATTGTATTGACATATGAGGCCCACGTGGTAATAGGGTTGTATATTAGTCATATAATTAATAATTTTGTACTTATAAAATATGTACTTATAATTATTTTTACTTATTAATTTATGATTGTCTACTTATAAATCTTGTGGTTTGATTGGCATAACATGCCATATAGGAGGAACCTCAATCAGAAGAGAACCATGAGGTAGTCATTGTAACATTTCCGACTAGTGCACAAGGTAAATAATTACATTGTAAATGTATGTTTTATTATTAAACAAATACTTCAATGATATTCAATAATTGACCATATAAATTTAATATTTTTTGTAGAAGATTCTTCCCACAACATCCTCGACTCCATGAGAACATCACGACTAGAGGTGCAATGTGTCAAAGGATGCCATTACAGTCATCATCAGAATGACCCTGGCTAGAAGATGAAATTGAAAAAATAGATGAAATACCTAAGAATTATGTAGGTTGTAATAATAAGTGGCACACAAAATATTGATGGTGTACAATGTTATAATGTATTATATAACACAGATTTTTGTATAATATTTTTTATGTACAAAAAGACATATTGATGTATAAATATTTTTGAATGGGTTCTTGCATACTTTTTTGTACTTATGTTAGAAAAATATGAAACATACTTGCTTCAAAGTTTCTAGAGGATGAATGTCAACAAATATGTTTCTTTATCATTTTCCTAGTTTGCTAGTGTGTATGCATGAATCTTAATGTGTTGCTATCAACTTTTTTATAGTATATAGATTGTGTACTAGGGAATGGAGAGTGATGTGAGGGGGGTGAGGGGCCATAAGAGCTTCCATCTTCACATGGTTGGCCTATTCAATATAGAATAATTTAGGATTTGGATAGTCTTGGAAAAACCTCCCTTGTTTTAACATATGAACAACTAAGTCAATGTTGACTTTGTTGCTTCTCCATCATATCGAGGAATGTTTCCTCCAAGGTTAGACTACTCCAGTAAAATATTCTTGAAACCAAGAGGATCTCATTTAGGTATTCATGTGCTTAAGTTTTTTACAATTTTTATTTAGTCATAAAAATGTTTCTTAATTTATTTTATTACTTTTCTTACTCTTTATCTACCTTTAACACATTTTGTGTGCGTTGTAGGTATTCTTATTCCTAAAAGCTTCGATCCGCAAATGTAACATGGTTGGAAAGAAAGTGGATGAATTGCTCCTCTTGAGTAGCCATTCCATGTCATGTTTTCACCCTACCTTTTTCATTTCATAAAATATATCCAAATATTGTGTATAATGTGTGATTATTCTATTGTTATTCTTATGTTTTATATTTTGTTAATATTTATTTTCTTGCACAAGTTTATCAAACTCTTTAAATCTTCAAGCATTGGATCTTCTTGTTGAAATTCCAGTGCAACAGAGAATTTATTATCATGATAATTACTTGTAACAGATATGTATATGTTTTTTCTCTTAATATTCATTTCATTTTGTTAATTCATCAAGCAGTTACACATTAATAATTTAGCCGTTTAGATAGAGATCACCTTGCACAAGAAATCAGAGATAAGATACACCAGAAATTAGGTTAGAGGCTAGGGAAAAACCAAGCAATCCTTTCCTTATAGAATATTTTGTCAGCAAGAGAAACCTAAGTCATATACAAACTAACCACAATAAGCATGAGAGTTAATTCCTTCAATGCCAAGTCAACCCTCCACCAGTAGCCCAAATAATTCTTCCATATTTGTGTCGTTAGATTACATGCCTTTAAGCCTCCTCCAATTTCCCCTATTTACCAATCACGTACATCATCATATTGTAGTTCAAAGCAACTAGTCTAAATTCAATTCACCAACATCTCAAAAAACACTTTTAGAATAGATGTGGCCATGTTAAACTTTTCCAAAACCTTCAATAAACTATGATACCCTTCACAATTTTAGTTTAAAGAAATTCTTATGGACTTTATTGAGTGTCTCCATGACGTTTTGTTGATCAGCAAAAATTACTTCATCAACATTGGGGAAATCACCTGGTTAGAGCCCCAAATTACGCCTAATTACCCATAGAGAGGCTACTCCAATGGATGGAGACTTATAAAAGGTGAAATATATAGAAAATAAATAGAAACCTAAACCAAAATGTAACATAAACTAATAGTATTTAATAACCCAGGTTTTGATATATTGTAGTGAAAAACAAAGATAACACATAACATGAAAATATAGATCTTCAAATTATATCAATGATTTGAATAATTTAAAAGGCAATTAATTAAATTAAATAGTTAATTGAATTAATTATTAAGCACATTCACATGCAATTTTGTTAAACTTATACTTGTAATAAATAGAAGTATATACATCAAAAGGTGACCTACAGTAGGGATCATAATTCTGCGAGTAAGGCTAGGATCAAATAATTGAAAGAATATATTGAGACATGCAAGGTAATAACCACATTTTAAAGTGAGTTTTTGTTTTAATGTTTATCGTTTAAATTGCACAAATCAACATTTAGGAGACTGCCTAGTTAGAATCCCAAATTATACTCTTTTCCATTTGGTTCCATTTGGAATAGTGGTTCTAACTGGTTATAAATTGGACGCAACTACCTATAGAAAGCTTGCTCCAATGGATGGAGGCTTAGGAAATGTGAAATTTTTAAATAAATAATAAGATGTGATTGGAAATGACTGATAAAATAATATATAGAAATGTTGTAGTGTTTTCTTCTCAAAGGTGTATGAAAAGAAATCACCTAAGACTATGGATGACAAACAGTCTCAACAATATAAATGGCTGCTAAACATTGTAGATCTGCAGCAAATGATAGAAAAAAAACCTACCAAAATCCTGATCTATGCCCCAAGCATAGTTAAACAACAAAATGAAATATTAATAAATGCAGGTAACTCCAATAATCCAATGGAAACCAGATATACAAAGAATATATTTTAATAAATAACACCTATGAAGGGAACAAATAAATCTTATCACTCCCCTATATGGAATGGGTTCTTGGCTATCCTCAAATGTATTCCACTTTTGTAGAGTCTCTCTCCTCTATAATGTGTAAAACCAACAAATAAAATGTATGAGTTCAATGGGAACTCAAATGGAAAAGAAAATGGTGAGCAACAATGATAATAATCACAGTTGCAATAGTGATTGCAATAATGAAAATAATTGAAAGTGAATAATGAATTGAAAAATCTTCTATTTATAACAAAATATTGAGTTATCTTGGAATAATGAGCAATAATAAAATATTATTGACCTCATTCTATAAATAACCACTTGGAATATTTTAGTATATTTGGTTAGGAGGGAAAAAGTATTTAAACTTTTATTTATAAATAATAAATAAATAGATGATTTATTTATCATCTCAAAAAATATGGTTAAGGAATAATAAACAACTAATGATTTATTTAATTATTCCGAAGGGATTTAGTGAAACTTGACAGGGAATAATAATTAATTAGTGATTAATTAATTATTTCTAGAGAAAAATAAGATAATTAATAATTTATCTGTTTATTTCTCATGACAAATGTGACAAGGAATATTAATTAAACAATGGTTTAATTAATTATTCCTAGAAGATAATTAAATAAATAATGATTTATTTAATTATTCTTCATGGGTTTAGTTATAAATTGCTTAACAAATGTGGTTTATTAAGTAATTTCTCACAATGAAAGCAATTTTACTATGCTAAAATTGGCCTTACATGGTGTACTTCGATCCATCTAGTAAATTAAGGCTAGATGATCAATTTTTTGGTGATAACAGATTTCCCCCCAATGTACAAGTATTAGGAGAAAAACGTATTACCGAAGTATGTTATAAAGACACAAGCACTAGAAAACAAATTGGAGTCAGAGAGAGAGAAATAGAGACCAATAGAGCTGAAGCAAAAAGAGGATAGGGACAGAGGGAGCGAGACCAATGGAAGTCTCATTTTATGTTGTGGTATTGGATCTCAGTGAGGTGGGGGAGGCATATCTATACCCGTTGAGACAACTTAGTACAAAAATAATGATGCGTCGAGAAACATAAAACTAACAATGAAGTACATGTTGAATGGTATAGGACACACTGGCATAACTGAGCCAAAAAATAATACAATGTGTCCCATATACATAATACAACTGGAAAAAACATGAGCAAGGACTGGATACAATATCATGTGAATACATGAGATATAATGGCCATTCCCTCAAAAAAATGGGTGGGAGGGAGGGTAGAACAACGGAAGAAGCCATGCTAAACAGGAAAGATCTTTGCAAGATTGAATGGATCATCTGAAGGAGACATGCATGCTATAAACATTCTGGTTAATAGGAACCGAACCCATCAAATCTGCAGAGCTACATCTAAGGCTGTAGCATAATATGAAGGCATTTAGGCATGGGTGGATACATGAATGGCCACCCTGTCATGAGGTCTGAAACATCTTACACACACCCGGAAATCGCTGGTACAATCCACTGCAACACTGGACCATCAAGTGTATGAATTAGGAGCATGAAACAACCAAGTTAAAGGGATATAAGTCCCTCTACTATATCTTAGGTACTGAACAAGAATGGAAGCTGGAACCAAGATACACCACTCTGTAGGCCGTTCTTTTGGAATAAATGTGTTGATGTCGACAGAATAGGGCCTGCCATAAGAGAGGAAATGAGGATCCTCACTTAAGGCACGAGGGAAAATAGTAATGTGATTGATGGACTGACACCAGGGACAATGGAAAAAATTGGACTGAGGGAAAAAAAGACGACTTCCCTTGTCAGAGCATAAAGTGCACAGTTCACCTAGCAATGACTGACTTGACTTTGGAGGGGATGGGGGATAGTATGACTAGAGGCCAAAAGGGGCAACACATGATGAACAATATGAAAATATGGATGGAATACTATGACATGATATAATGGGATGTGAAATAGACTCCATGGATGCAAAGGTGACTCATCTTAGATGCTCTGAACAAGGGTGACTCGAGACACTACCACACAGAATAGGCTCGGTGGGGACCATGAAAGCATGAGAAAATGATGGTTACTCATGACAAAAATCAACAAGTGAGACGACAAGAATTAAGGGTAGATGATCCCTAGGGTAAAAGTGTCACATATGAAGAAATCCAACTTTGAGAAGGAACGAAGTGACCCTTCTTCGAAAAATGACTTCCTGGTGAAGTGTCAAATTATAAAAAACTAAGAAACACCCATTATAATACATGATGAGAGCTTTCCAATGGTGTTGATAGTTCATCAAATAGAGCTACGATTTGGTCACAATGGGTGAGAAAAATTGTGGGTTTTTCTATAAAAGGATGTTTTCCCTCCAATTCGAATTCATTTTCTAAGTGAGCTGTGGTGAATTTGGAGAGGAGGAAGAGGTCCTAAATATTTTGGATGTCGTCTTGGACAAACCGACCATTGGAATCAGGATCTGTGACTTTCAGGTAAGTGGCCTTACTCATCTCTTCAATTTCAACAATTTATTTCTTGATTTTTGGCACCCTACAGTTCCCTAGGAGACCCCTGCTCCTCTTCATGGCCGGATCTCACTTTTTGGGCCCAAAAATGCGATTTGGCTCACAGGAAACAAGTGAAAACCTGTGAGCTCACACTTTCTAGGTAGAAAAATGTGATTTGAAGCTGAACAGAGGGGTGGTTTGTTGGCCTGGTGGGGGTTGTAGGTTGATCAGTCAAGGTCAATGCATTCTTCTCTAAACTGACAAGACATGTGGTTTTTTGTAGGTATGGCAGAGCTGAGAATCAACTAGCATGAGTGAGACTTGGATACCCGTTGATTCGAGATTCAAGGGGATTAGGGGGTTTGAGGGGCATTAGCTCAATACAAATTTCTCAAGTTGGTAGAGAACCCATTGATGAGGGCATGTGAGCCCTTATTATCAAGGATTGTGAGCTATTTAGATCGAAACCAAGAGGTCTTTGAAGTGTAGGGGCACAATATTGAGCTCAGATTACGGGATATTTATTTCTCGACCGTACTCCCTCCCCTAGGGGTGGTGGGGGATATACATTCGGTGTTGCCTCATGGGAGGAACATTAAATATTTTTTGGAACGCCATTTTCAATGGGGTGTGCATGTGAAGACCATCCTGATTAGTGATCTAGATAGGCTAGAGACACAAGTTGTTACCACAACAATGCTACAAGTATTGGGAAGCTAGTCATTCCACCACATTAATGGTGGGTAGATGATGTTGGTTGAGAGTGTTTTGGCAGGTTCCTACTATGGGTGGGACCATATGATTCTATCGTCAGTGAAATTATAGTTAAGTCTATGCATGAGTTAGGTGAATCATGACTATGCATTTGGTACAGTGTTGTGTAAGTTCTTCTTTAAGAAGATACCCACCCTCCGTCCTCATGTACATAATCGAGATGGGGGCCCACAGGATCCCAAGATGCACCGCTGGGGGTAGATACTGTGGAGAGGAGAAGTAGGGGGAGTTAGATGGGTGTTCTAATGAAAATTATTCACACATTACAATCAGATGCCCCTCTACATTGACGATTATCCTTCTAGCAAGATGAATTATCAGGGTGATCTTGACTTACCACTTCCACCCAGGAAAGCATGGGGATAAGTGTTAATTTTCTATTTTTATGGTGCATTTTCGTATTTTTATCACATTTATGTGGTACTTAGTGTAAAATATATGGTATACAGACATAGCACTAGTAAAACCAGTAGGATATGCAGGACGAGATGCAACACCAGGGTTTGAAAATCAAGGAACATCATCGTCACGTTAGGGTCTAGAGGATAGTGCGCTACTGGCTGATCTACATCGTTGGTGTGAGGTACTCTTGACTAGAGTTTCTGAGTGTGGATGGAATGAGTTAGATGATCGATACGCAGATGAGTATACTGGTCTTCCCTCGGAGTGATAATGTATCATGTGGTGCATGGTGATGGCTATTCAGGAAGTACGTGATCTACATGCAGGTGGAACAGAGCCTTTGGCGTGAGATCCACCGAGAGTGACTAGATATGGATATATGTGGGTCCCTTTGTTTTTTATTTTTGGAACATTCTATGGGCATATCAGATGTATTTAGAGATATGGGCTCCAAACACATATATGATTTATGTAATACATAATGTGATTATGCATTTTTATATGATGATGATGGTTCACCATGTGTTTTGTTTATGGTTGTCTTTTGTTATATACATGTGATAAATGCCAATCTAGAATGTTATTTGCAATGGTATCGACATAGCTATTTTAAGCTTCAGGAACATGATTGAAAGTGATGGCTTCAAATTCACGTACCAACAACTTAACTCATAGATATTTCCCAAATAGGACTTGGTTATGCACATGATACACACCATTCAATTGCATGACAAGTAGCAAGGAATCTAAACAAACATGAAGATGAAGGATGCAATGAGCGAGGGAATTGACTAACAAACCTATCACTGCATCATATTCAGCCTGGTTATTGGTGGAAGATGTAATGCACACACCATTTGAAAGGACTAATGTATGTAAGGGGGTAAAAATAGCCCACGGTACCAAGGCTAGATTCCTAGAGAAGCAACTCACACCATTGGCATAAATGATACATGGTGTGGATGATGTATCCATCTGAAAGGTGAAAAAACAACATATGAGATGATGCAACCTACCTAACTTCGTGATAGAAATAAAGACACACAAATCAAAGGGATATGCAATAAGCAAAATTTCGAAGAAGTAGGGTGCATTCAGAGAATTATGAAGGAGATGGACTTCAAAATCTTCCAAAATATATGCCCCCTTGCCTAAGTGCAAGGGTAATCAGGGGTAGACATCGATTCCATGATGTCCCCATTAGAAAGGAAGATGAGAGGACGAGAGGAAGACTAACTACATGATGTGGTAGTTGTACCTGGTGCATCATCCTGAGAAATAAGGTTCACATACACATCATATGGAATGGTAGACGACAATCTAGTAGATGGAAGATCTACATATGTTGATACCTGGGATTCTGTCGAAAAAGGTTCGATAGAAGCAAGTGCAAAAACCTCAGAAAGGTTTACTTGTGAGGAACTCAAGGATGATGACAGGTAAAGGATATGGCCCATGGAGTTCGTCATCTCAACATGGGGGGAGGAATCATGATGGTGGGACCAGAGTCCCCTTGTTCTAGTTTACTAGTGGTACTAGAATCCATGGGTAGAGGAGCAGGTAATCCACTATGAGTGGTCTCATATTCGCGAAGCGCATCAAGGCAATGGTGAAATTCGTCAAGATGAGGGAAACAATAGGAATAGTGACATGATGATTGCACAAGGCACAAGGATTATTTGTGCATAGCATTCTAAGTTTCTTGGCTGGACCCAATAAGTTAATTTGGACCTCAGGGACATTTGACTTAGGGAACGTTTCATGAACCAAAGGTTTAAGATGAGGGAGTTCAGGGCAATTATTAATGGCGTGCCCAACAACTTTACACAAAGCACATAGAGGCAATGACTTTAGGGATTTGGGGATTTGGTGGTGGGAGGAGCTTGGGAAGCCTTGTCCTTAGGTTCTTTCCTCTTGGCTTTGCCCCCCTATCTGGATGCTTTTGCAATAGGAGTGGGTTCTTGTTGAGGTTCCAGTGGAAATGGAGTAGTGGCAAGGGCCGTAGGAACCTGTTGAACCGGGGTCAAAGCATGATAAGGTCTTAACTAACCAGGAAGAGTGCTTGCACAGGGATCAATGTACCATATTGGGATCCCAAAATTCATATTAGGGAGGACCAACGAGGCCATGACAAGGATAGAAAAGATTCCTAGAAGGGGAAATAAGAAAGGATCTAGCCTGCAGGGTAATGTCCCAGCAGAATAGCTCCTGGTTTGTTGAGACCTAGGGGAACAGTTCATGGTGGGAACATAGGAGAGGCACCCACAAATGGAGGAGGTCTTGGGGGGTGGATCTGGATGGCTCGACTGAGAGGGTAATAGTAGAGTTTTGAGGAGTTGATTATTGATCAGATGTACTAGACTGCTTATGAGCAGCCTGTAATGCTTGTAACGTGCAAACACTCAAAGAGATAGGCTCAAAGATGAGAGGGGGAGGATTAGCGAAAGCCATAAAAAATGAGGAATCTTTGTATACTTTGGGAAAAACACCAGTGGAAGGAGTGGAAGACTGCTTATTGAACATCAACGAGATAATGGACTCAAGGGAGGTCACGAATGTCAGCTCGTAGTATGCCAATTGATCGATGGTGATGACTTTCCCATCATGGCAGAAGCACATCGTTAGACAACCGCAGATGAAATAGCTGACATGGAATATATGTAACTATGACATAAGAGAATAGTGTAATATAAATGGGAATCGATAACCTCGATGTCTACATGAACATTTTTTCTTTCAAGAGTCACTGGACAATTGTGATACATTCTGAGAGGCTAGGAGGAGTGACTATCCCAAGCACGCAAAGTGCTGGTGCATGGGGACAGTTCAGGTGACTTACGTTGTTTCCAAATGATAGCAAACATCACACAGGTGGATGTACCTTCATCAATAATGCATCAGGAAATGATGGCATTAAAAACTTCTACTGGTATCTGGAAAGCAACGGATGAAGGTAATGGGAGATGTTTTGATGTATCAAATGGGAATACAATCAAAAGATCGTAAGAAGGATATATTGCATACAAAGTAGTTAGTAGAGTTTTCCTTTGATATGGGCACGACTGGAGTACTTCCAGCTTTGACATGGTAGCAGGTGATTGCGCCAAGTCATCTACTATACTGTATGTATGGGTAGCTCAGTTAGAAGCCTCATTATGGTGTAATGGCCCCTTGGGTATCTTAGGAATTGCCTCAACTTGAGGCTGAGGGGTCTATAATGGGCCATTAGGTGTCATAATTAAGGGGCTAAGTAAATGCTTTGATTTTGGACTCAGTGGCAGACGAAGTCGATGGCTTGTCATATTGACACAACCAAGTTTGTAGGTTGATATCGAAGGTATTAAACTCATCAAAATTCATCATGAGGATCTAGTAGTCACCAGGACCAGAAGGATTGGGAAGATGGGCTGCTTGACCTGGCTAAGGTTGATCAGCAACAAATCCTTGCTGAGGGAAAGGATTTTTAAGCACTGTTGGTTGAGGTGGCATAGGATTCAGAGGCGATTGTTGTATGGGCAATTGACCTGTAGAAGCTACTTGAGCTTCCGACATTTGTCACATTTGGGCTAAGAGAGGACACTCATGTGTATAATGGCCATGAACACCGCAACATGCACAAGGCTTGTTCGTACAAATAAACTTTTTCTTCTTGGGTTGACTTCCCTATTGTTGGTCGTTGGTATTAGGTTGGTTCCCCTAGGGCTCACTAGGTTGATTACCTTGATTACCCCAGTTGCCCTTATTACCTTTCCCCTTATTATTTTTCTTTGAATTTTGGGGAATGGTCACACTCTGCTATGCAAACACTTGACCCTAAGGGGGCGGTGGTTGCTAGGGTTGACGATGCATGGGAGGTTGTGGCACTAATACTTGAGGGTCTAGAGTGCTCACCTATGCATAGGGATAAGATGGTGGAGGATCAACTATTTGATTGATAGGTTGAGCATTGGGTGACCCTGAAAACATGTTTCTAGCAAGAGGGGCATAAGTGTTAGAGGAAATGGTGCCCCGTGTGGATATCCATAACTTTGCTGAGTATATAGCGAAGGATATGAAATGGATCCAACGATGTCGTTGATGACTTGAGATGAATCCTGTTCATTGGCACCTCCAAGATGGGGGAGGTCTGGAATCACAATATAGACATAACCAGATTGCGCATAAATCAAGTCATATCTCAGAGAAGTTTGGAGAGCTTCTTCCTCTGTTTGAGAAAAATGGGAAACAACATCTTTGGCAATGGGTGATAAAAGGATCCTAAGAAACCAATTGAGGTAGACACGCTCTTCGAAGGGCAGGGCATGGCATGTGCTCCTCCTTCGATGCTATTTCTGAACATAATCGGAAAGACAAGTGGCAAAGGACTGATGGAATGTGATAAAGAGATCCATATTAGTGTCGTATCAAAGAGGTAACTAAAAATATGAGAGGAACTCTTTAGCAAGCATCGTGAAAATGGAATGAGAGGTGGTAGGCTTGTCTACATACCATTTTGCATCATCTTCAATAAGTGTGAGTTGGAACAACCGAAGACAAATGGAGTCATCAGTGACAGAATTGGATGAACAACACATATGGAAGGAGAGGACGTGATTGCTAGGGTCCTCTCCAAAACTACCCTCAAACTTGGGGATGTTGGAGGGAAGCTTAGTCAGCATAGCTGGCCAACCAGCATCATGGTGTATAGGATCAGTTATCAATTGGCTAAAATCCGCGAGGCTTAACCCAGCCATAAAAGGTAGCATGGGAGCTACCAAAACAATTATGCTAGATATGAATACTGGGATAGAACTATAACCAACAGCAGGTTAGGTTCCTGCACCAACAGTGGGTCCATACATGGTGACAGTATGCAATGAAGGAGGCTCAAAATCAGATGAGGAATCAGATGAACCAAAATAAGAGTCATATGGGGACTTGGAGGACTATGAACTTGAACCCTGTGGGGAGGAGTAATATTCCCAAGCGGAAAATAGGAATGAATGCCTAAGAGTCTTTGTGACAAACGCCTTGGTGGCGCAATGGTGGTAAGACACAAGTGACATGGAAATGGTGAAGGGAGATCAAAAAGATGTTTTTGTCTCTATGTGGGGAGGTAAATTCTTTATGTTAAGTCTTGGCTTGGTGGTGTAAACCAAGCGCCCTTCACTTAAGGTGTGCTTGTGTGTGCAAGTGTGTTCATTAATTAGGCCCAGATCGTGTTTGAGAAAAGAAAACGGATTGCTGAAAATAAATTGAAATAGAAAACAGAAAATGAACAACAAATCAATTAACTAAACCCCACCCAAAATGGGTTTGCAAACACAATGCTTGTTGGTGGTGAAATCAACTGAAAACACAATAAAAAAATCCAAGAGATCTAATCATCGGTGTGACTGGAATTAAATGAATTTGTGCTGCTGGAAAGTGGTACAGCAACAGAAAAAAACCAGGGGGGGAATCGCTACAAAAAGATAGGGAAATGGGTGTGAAACATAAGGAAACCAATGGGACCCTAAGGTAAATGTGATGAGCCTCAGTATTGCAACAAGAATGTTGCAACTCCCAAGGCTGCTGACTTTAATTATCAACCCGGGGTTCGTACAAACTTAAGAGGTATTGGCACTATATGTTCGGCATACAATGTGTCCTTCGTTTGTTGTCATGATGTAATGGAGTTCATGTACTGATGCCAAATCCTAAACTAATTTCAGAAAATTAAATGTTTGATATTAAACCTTAGCCTATTGCAAGAAAGAAAGTACAAGGAAAGAGACTGAAATCAAATGCTAAAACACATTGTTTTCTAACTAAATTCTAAGAGGCTTTTCTTCAAAATAATTCTAAGTTAAAATGTATGCAATATTACTGTCCTAAGCATGTAGATTCAAACCATCAAACATTCTACTATTGTGCATGTCAAAAAATAAATTTGTTTTTATTTTTGTCTTTTTTTCATTTGAGAGTGTGAAAGCGAATCTATTTTGGTGATGTGGCAACTGGATTGGAGATGATGGTGGATGGTTGGAAGGCTTGGGAGACAAGTAGGTACCCTTTCCTAGATTCCTAGAGGACTTTTCCTCAATTCGGCCTCAAAAGAGGCTTTCCTACAAGATGCTACAGTGATTTCCTACAGGATGTACTAAAAACCTACAGGATCCCCTGAGAACCTACAAGATACAGCTGAGAGAAAAAGGATGGATGTTGAAGGTAATGAAAATATTATGGAAGGTGGTTGGTGGATGGAATGAGTCAAGGGAGTTCCTAGGATCACTTCAAAACTCAAAACCAAAGTTGGGAGATGGATGGATTTTCTCAAAAAGTTTGGAGAAGTTTCCTTGTGAAATGATGAAATTGGTGAGGATTTAATGACCAAGAAAATCAAATACAAATTGGATAGGACAATTTTTTTATTAACTAGTATGTCTTAGGTCCCTATTCCAAGTGGAATCACTCAAAAAGGCCTCTGTTAACCCAGGTAAAAAAAATAAAAAAATCATTACTAGTCGAAAATCTAGAAATTTGAGAACTAGTGAGCTAGTAAATCTAAAAAATGCCTAACCAAATCAAGTGCACATTCAAAGCGATAATTTTTGTTATGAACTAGAATGTTTTTTTTTTTTTATCTAATGCAAGTGGAATCAAGTTGATTGAAGCTCGTTAGCATGCTCTAAAAAATGGCAGAAATTTATTGTTCTTTGCTAAAAAGGAGGTCCAACAATCTATATTTGGGAATAAGAAGACTAATCCAAGCAACTCAATGATTACTATGAACTTCCAAATATTTTCTAAGGATGAAATAATGCTTTGTTCCTGCAAAATAAATTACATCAACCATTTAACTCAATCCTACAACAAGAAATCATTAATACTAAATGCAGAAATAAAAAGAAATAAAAACTAGAGATTCATGTGAATAAGCAATGAAAAGAAGGAAAGAAAATGATACAAAAGGGCTCTAAGGTTCCTGGGATGGCCAAGCCTAATAAAACTCAGAGACCTGTGGAGGAGAACAAGATTTAGAGCTGAACATGACACAAATCTTCATTATTCCATCAATATGATTACATCCCTGCAAGAAAATACAATGGAGCTGTAGAAATACGAGTTCTCTCCACGATAACACTAATAAAAAATCTTCCCCTAGAGGAAAATTTGACTTGGTACTTATACAAAATTATTAGGAATAACTCCCCATGAATGGAGGAAGCTTTCCCCACCAAAATCCCTTGATTAGTGGATCTACTCCCCAATTCTAGGAATTTGCATTAAATGGCAAGGAACATATTCCTAGATTTTCTCAATCATTCCCTAGAGGAAAATCTGACTTGGTACTTATAAAAAATGATTAAGAATCATTCTCCATGGATGGAGGAAGCTTTCCCCACCGAAATCCCTTGATTACTGGATATGTTCCCTTGATTGGTGTATCTGCTCCCTTGATTAGTGGAACACATTCCTAGATTTTCTCAATCATTGGAGTTCCACAATTTGTGCCATAATTCCATAATACCATTTTGACTTATTATTTATTATTGATCCTCTAGTAGTAGGTAAAAAGTCCCTAAATTATCTCCTCCTCCAACTCTTCATAATCTACCCAATATTCTCATAATATTCCACAAAAAATAAATAATATTAGGCACAAATATTCAATTATTCATAAACATTCCTAATGAATATATTAAAGTTAAAAACAAATTATCTAATGCAAAAAGAGAGGTTTAATGTGTTGAAGGATGGTCATAGGCTTTAATTTATGTTTTAATTTAGAGGCATGGGCTTTAATTTATGTCTAATTTAGAGGCCCATCAAAATGACCAAACAAGGTTTAAGATGAAACTTTGGATGGAAACAACCTATCTTTGAAGATCTAAAAAAGAAAGGTACAAATCTAGAAAATATCGTTGAAAGCATTACAGAAACTCAGAACTTCTTTTTCAGCTAAACTCCACCTATAAAGGTGGAAGTGTACTAGAATCCCTAAGGGGCTAAATACCACTTCGTTGAGAAAAACAGAGTAGATCAAGGCCTAAGAAGGATAGGACAGTGGTGAACCAACCCAACAAATAGGTCTCAGTAAACCCAGAAACAGATCTAAAAAAGTCCCAGAAACCCTAAAAATTGCACGTACTGACCTAATTCCTAGGTGATCACACGTTTTGGGCCAGAAGGTGCACTCTAAACCTCCAGATCACACTTTTGGTAGAAAAAAGTGTGATATATACTCCTTTATTCCTTGTCGTAAAGTCTGGGAAAAATTTATCGTCTCTATTGCGGCTAGTTCCTGTGACCTGCGAAAAAGACCATAAAGCTTACGGAAATTAGAAATTTGACAAATCTAGGGTTATAATGCTAGTAAACAACATTAAGAGACTGAAAAAATAAGAAACGCTAAGCTGAAAATTCAAGGTCACCAAGGTTTCTGGATCAGAAGTAAAAACCTAGTGGAGTCGCCAATTTTGTTCTAGTTTTTTCTTCTCAAAGGTGTATGAAAAGAAATGATCAAAGACTGTGGATTATTTTTGGCTACATGGGGCTTGAGCCAGGTTCAGTGTTAGTGAGCCAAACAAATCCGTACACTACTGGCCCTTTCAGCATTATCCCACGGAGCGTGGACCGAAGTATCACCCAGTATGGGGGGATGTTGGAACCAAGTTTCCCCACCCTGAGATGGTTGGGATGTCGGTTTATACCCTCTATTCCTACTTTCACGCAGGTCACTAAGTTCTAGGGCTCTGTCAGTCGAGCCCTTTATTCCTCCCTTCAATACTTCGACGAAGGAGTACGATTAACCTTCATGCAGCCTTAACGCGCGATCCAAGCACTTTCACATTGCTATGATGGCAGGCTGTATAGGTTCCCAAGTTATCCCAAGTGTATTACTTATCTTAGTAAACAATCACAATTAGCATCATGTAAACAAATATTCTTACTTACGTTCGATTAGCTAATATAGTCACATACATTCGCACATCACATGAACATTGTAAATTAAACCCAAAACGCAATATAACCAGATACAATAAAAAGAAATAGATACACAGAATTTCCAGAATATTTCTCTTTATTGATATCTTCATATTATTATAGACTCTATCCACCCTGCACACACAGTTGCAAGGGTCTACGCACTTAGCTGCAGAATTCTACCCTAGGCCTCTGCACACTCAGATGCAAAGCCTCTACCTACAGGAAGACTCGAAACACTTACACTTTGCTACCAAGACTCCAAGACTTCTTCTCTTATTAACATCACTTAATACTTGTACCTACTTAGAGATTACTTACTTATCTCCTTTTATACAATCCCATGGTCCGTGAACCATGTGTGGATCTTTACAACCGACTTTACACTTTACAAAATAAGGGTGGACAACCCTTTATGAATCTTGACACCTTTGCGCTCCATGACCACAAAATGCAGAGACGTTACTACTTTATTACAAAATTGACCCAAAGCATGGGCTTTTAGCCCCAAAACTGTCCTTGGGGGACCTACGCTAAGACCCAAAACACTTAGACTTTGCTACCAAGACTCCAAGGCTTCTTCTCTTCTTAACTTCACTTAAGACTTCTAACTACTTAGAGCTTAATTACGTAGCTCCTTTTATACAATCCCATGGTCTGTGGACCATGGGTGGATATTTATAATTGACTTTACATTTTACAAAATAAGGGCGGAAAACCCTTTATGACTCTTGACACCCTCGCTCTCCGCAACCACACAATGCAGAGACTCCACTACTTTATTAAAAAATTGACTCAAAGCATGGGCTTTTAGCCCTAAATCTATCCTTAAGGGATCCCATTCCCAACAGGCCCCCAACATAAACATCATGATTCACCCTCGAGTCACTTTGTGGGCAGAGAAATCTTAGCGCGAAGACCTCCCAGCTTAACCTGTATGACCACAACCTTGGTAGTGCACTGTGCGGCCGCCTACTTCACTTCTTCGACCATCTTCTCGGTCACTACTCAAACTGTTGGCTTAAAACTTCTACTGAGTTCCCTGTATATTCACAAGCTTTCATTCAATAGAGGTCATAACCATGTAAGCCTCATACAACCAAGGATTTATTCATGCCTTCAGCCCTGCCTCCTTATGTTGCACTGCATCTACCTATTCTTTCAACTTTTTAGCCTTCTGCAGCTTTTCCAGTCTCTGCATGAGCATGATGGTTCGCTCTGTTCCTTTTACCCTATCATAGTGCTGTTGCAGCTCTCATGCTTCTGTCTCTAGTCAATTTACATTAGGGTCCTCCTGCAGGCTTGTCAGGAACTCGAACGATTGTTCAAAAAGTTGTGTGCAGTCTGCTACTACACTGTCGACTGTCGTTATTGCCTCTATGATATTGGTTGCATGCTACTCCTTTACTTATGTCGTAATTGAAGGTTGGGCCTTCAGCTATAATTCGGTAATCTATAGGTTCAACTCCAGCTAATCCCTAGCCATATATGTGCAAGCGACACTCGCCCCTGTAGCAATCTTGTGAATGTGCACCTCGATAGGTTCTTCCTCAGGAATGGCCAAATCTGGGACCATTCGGCATGCCTCCTCCATGATCTGAATTATATGCTTTTTTTGGTTAGTTACCTTGGTCATGGCGGTGATGCAAGAGTCTTGCTATAGGACCATTTGCTCATTGTTAATCCTCTGCTCGTTGATAACCTATAGAGCGCGGTGTTCATGGGCCCTCAGCTCCGCGATCACTCCATCCTGCAATAGGTGGAGTGCCTCACCAGGGAACGTTGCCAAATTCAACCCCACTACCTTGAGGGCATTGATAGTGGGCCTATCATCTTCATTCTCCATGGTCAATTCTCCTTTGGGCAACACTATTGTGTTGGTGACCTTTGCACGCGGCATCTCAGCAGCTTCTGAAATGTCAATAGTGAAGCTGGTGGACATCGTGATAGTATGTGACACACGGGTCTGCAACTCCTCTAGACCTATCTGGATGGCCCCCAATATTATTTGTTGTTGTTGCTCAAATTGTTATAGGGCCTCCATGGTGAAATCTCACACTGTGTCTCCAATGTCATGCAAATTGTCCTCTATGAAGGTGATTGGGTCCAAAGATGTTTTAGTGGCCTTGGATTTCTTCCTTGACCCTCCTCTGTCTTGTTCTTGTGGACGCTTAATGAGGGAAAATGTCGCCTGTGAGTCCACATCGTGCTACTCTGCTTGCTTGTCCATCTCTTCCTCTATCTTGGTGAAGGTGACCTCATGCCTTTGTCAAAGCCCCACCCTATTCCACCTATTTTCTTCTCTGTATGTTGAGCGGTATCATGCTCTTCCTGGGCCTTATCAGGGGCCTTCTTCTTCCTCTTCTCAGTCAGCTGCACCATCTTGAGCTTGGCCTCCTCCTTCTTTCATTGTGCGGTAGACTTTCTCGCCCACACTGCCAAGTCTGATGTAGTGCGCCACTCTGTCAGTCAGTGATCAAGTACTGCATCAATGGCGTCATCTGTTGCCATGTAAGGCATGTCATACCATGTCTGTGCAGGGTCCTTCCACGCCCTAATTGACACATGGTGAAAATCTGCCTTGAACTCCGCATAGCCTTGCAGGTTTGAAATCATAGTAGGCGACAACCACAGTTTGTGATTGATGGCCATGCGAATGTCCATCAAGATCCAAAAGGTCTTGCTATCCTTGATGCGCTACACATCCTTGGTCACCCACAGTGAAGCATACTTCGCTGCTTCTGGTAATTCTGGTGTGACCAAGGGGAATTGACTATCCTTTGGCAGCTCCCATGCTACCATCACAATAGACAGCAAGAGCCACACATGGTGGAAAGTCTTACTAAGATCCTGTGCCTCGTAGAAGTTCGCAAGGAACTCACCGATGAGATAGTGTTCCCAATTCAATTGGACTCCTTTAGTGCTTGGGCTACTAGCGTAACGACAGGTGCAGGCACCTCATCTGCGTGACACTTCGTCATCACCTTTCCAACCAAAATTTGTGTGGCCACCTTGACTATAGGGTCACTGATACTTGAGATGGCATATCCCCGCGACTTCTTCACAAGCTTAAATTTCTTCTTTATGGCCTCCGCAAGGTCCTACTAGCCACCTTTTCCACCAAACATCATGGCCTGATTTTCTCCTATGTAGGGCAATTGCGTGATCCTATGGATTAGTCTTTTGGTGATGAGTATTTGTTCCTCTAGCCACAGACACCCATCATGCACCAAGCATAGTAGTTGCTTGATGAGCAATACTATAATCAAGGTGCGGTTATAATGCGACACAAATAGAAGATTGAGCAGACCTGCCTTGTCTACTCCCCTGAGCCACTTTCGCAGTTCCAATGTGGTCAACCTGGTGGTTGTATCAATAATGTGGCGCATTAGCTGCTCAGTCACCAAGTGCGGGAAATTCTCATGGTCGACTAAGTCCCAATCTTCTAGCTTTAAAAGAGGAATCCACCCCAAGCACAATCCTTCAAAGACAATCTCGTCCGGAAGCAAGGGGGTTTGCAAGGGGACCTTGCTTTCATCGATATCTTTTGGTACCTAGATCTTGCCCTTGCATGGAGGGATGTACTCAGGAAACCGAGTGATAGGGTCAGTGCCTTGAAATTCAACTTCCTCCATGTCTATCCCCAAGTCCTCATCATCCATCGAGATGTATTTGATTTATTCCTCCTCCAGCTTCAAATTGATGGTTTTACCCTTTTCCTATGCGGTGGCTTGTCCTTTGGTGGGTTTCTTCTCAGCGACACGCACACCGGTATTGCAGGCTGCTTGCCCTTCTTATCCTTCGAACTCTCCTTGGTTGGGGTTGGCTTTGGTCTAGTTGTCTATGGGGATTTGGGAACTTCTGCCAATACTTCTGCAACCTCCCACGCAACTTCTTCTGCCTCCCTAATAACCTCTGCAATAGCCTCCTTGGCTATCACTACTTCGGTGTCCATAGACTCTGCGGGTGTCAACATGATGTTATGAAATAACTCCTATGTCTCCTTTGGCAATGTCTCAAATACTAAACTAGCTATCAAAGCTTCGAAGTTCTCGTGGCTCATGTGCGCTTGAGAGCCCAACAACTCAATTCTCAAAATGCCAAGTTTTTTTCACTGGGCAGCCACCTGTAATTTATAGGTCATTTTGAATTCAAATCTGGTCGTTCCTCCCACATTCGGTTCATTAATGTCGGATTGGTGGCAAATTTTCAAGGAACTAATCCATAAATTTCTTCTTAAATGTCGGTCGCCCGCTCCATTTTTCCGCATTTCTACCTTCAAATCATGAACAATGACTTTAACGATTACTTTCCGGCTGGTTTGCATGATTTCTCCCTAGGTAGCGCAACTTCCTTCGCACTGGTGTGAACCATGTGACACTTCCTTGCTTCATAGGATCCTCCAATCATGCAGCTCCCCAACCCAGGCAGTGTAGTTTATAGTCCCATGCCTCCTTTCAACTTCCTGGAGCACTAAGACCGTGCGACCCTCATATAGTCACATGGTTAGACCATCGGTGTATGGCTTCAATTGGCTTCCATTCACCATTCCTGGGGAGGGATCTCCATTCAATTTAACCAACTGAACTACACCACCATCGGTAATCTCCTTAATGACATAGGGCCTTAACCAGTGCATTTTGAACTTCCCTAGAAATTTATCAAACTTACTGTCATATAACAAAACAAGATCATTTACCTTAAAGATGTGTAGCTTAATGTGCTGATCATGCCATGATTTTTTGTGCTACTTTTGGACATGTTGGTGGAATCCAGCTAGAAATCTCTCTTCCTCAAGCTCATTCAGCTGTGTGAGCCTCTCTTCCAAGGCTCTGTGATCCGTCATACCAGTTAGTGCCACTATGCATAGACTAGGCACAATGTATTCCATGCGCATGACTGCTTCAACACCATAGACAAGCCTAAAGGGTGTCTATCCAGTCAACTTCTTACATGTTGTCTGATAGGGCCATAATACTGCGGGTATGCATAGGTCCCAATCACTTAGTTGAGCATTGCAAACCTCGGTCAGCATGTGTTGGACCTCAGAATTACTCTCTCTTTGACAACTTTTGTCACTTCTTTCTCATGTTTTCCATAAAAGACAGATCCCAATCACTGATAAATGATAAATTTTGTCTCAAGGAAGACATTAAATGATTGACATGTTATACTTTTATGTTTTTTTTATTTGAAATAATTTTTTGCAAATTAGCTACGAAACGCAACCTATTCTGCAGCTAACCATGTGTTCCATAGCTACTTCCATGGTTGAATAGGTTACAGGTGTCAAACAAAGAAACCAACCACATGGGCATCTCTGGAATCATCTCGACATGGATCTTATCCTAGTCACCCAGCCTATATTGACAAAAAGGTCAGCTCAAGATCATGGTCAAAGGTGGAGTCAAATGTATGAAACTCGAAAGCAATATGACTTTTTCTACCCTTTCGTGGTTAATTAATAAATCCAACAGATCTATTGAAGCAATAACTCGGATCAGCCACCTGTGTCAACGGTTTTGTGCAACCACCTTATTCGAATTCAAGTCACCTATAGTTGGTCAAACATTTATGCAGATTGGTTGTAATATGTGTAGACCACCTATAGCTAATTTTCCTCAAAAGATAGTTATGAATGTTTTCTTTAAATACCAGTTGTACAGAACTGAGAGTAGCGCAAACTTTTTGGATGTATTAAGCTTAGACTTACAGCTCTATAATTTTTAACTTTTGTTCTTGTTTATAATATAAAGCCATGTGTTGACCAATGATCATTTGAAAGAGTATTCTCAACTAGTTAGCAACTCAACCCAGTCAGTTGCAGAGGGCCCCTGCACTGAAGGAGGTTTTCTTTTCATGTGTTTTCTATTCAGTTTTAATTTCATCATTTTCTTTTAGCAGTGTTTGTAACATAGGTTGATTTCTTGTAGTTTGAATTCTTTTAGTTCTGATCAATAGCATACTGTTAGAATTCAATTGCACAGTCTTGATTCTCCAATCCATTTCATAAAGGAAACGACTTTGTTTTTAAACAGATTAAGGTTGAAATTAATGAGCATGCATTATTGATTAGTTTACTCATTGTTTTTGTTATTTATTTCCTAGTTCAGATTGCCAATGCACTGTGTGAATGAATGTTTTTTCATCACCATTTCAAGATGATATCCATCCTAAACTAAATGGTTAAACATTCACTTTACACAAGGGTTGAAACCAATCAATTACTTTCTGCATGTTTTATTTAGTTCTTTAAACCATAAAGTGCAGAAAGTTGCTTGTATTCCATCTCAAGAAAGCTATCTTTCAAAATTGAAGGTTTGGGTAACTAGAAGTACTTCAGTTAATATCATTCTCTATATTTATTTCAACATGACTTACAACTTTACCTTCTAGTTTTAAGAATTATTCATGAATTAGGATTAGATGAGAAGATGGGATAGATGTTCTTTTTTTTTCCTTCTTTTAACTTAGATTTTGACTAGCTTTTGAGCTCTTGGTTCACCTTTAAGAAATTTAGATTCAGTTTCTCATAGTTCAAATTGTACATCATTAGGGATCAAAGAACAGAAACCCCCAAAACAATATAAAATACAAAACAATGAAGCAAGAAGGGTTAACTAGCACATACAATGCACTACGCTTCATCAAATTACGAGCCTCGGTTAATAATTTATGCAAAGCAATTTAGGATACTAAATTGACTAAAAATTTTGGCACCATTGTCAGGGTAGTGTAACTAGGTAACCTTATCTCTTACATTCAAAAAAAAAAAATGATATGCATAGATAAAGAGACTTTAGGGGTAGATTTATAGCTAGAGGCAGGATTTCAATTCTTACAACACCACCTACTCCACCAAGAACAAGAACACATACACCTCCATCCCAAACTCATACTCTTAGCCATAGAACTCCTAAAATTCTAGGGGCAGAAATCCAATCAAAAGAATCTCCTACTTCATCTATAAAGTTAGTCCTAGAGGAAAACGATCTTGGATCTCCAACAACAGGAGTAGCCTTTTTCACCTCTAAAGGGGAGCACATTTTAGTTGAAGAATTAGAAATACCTGGTGAGGAAGAAGAAGGAGAACCTCTCTCCCTTATCCCATTAATAGAAGAACTAGAGGAGGAGAAAGTAACCTTGCAGGTTGAACCCTATACTGACCCTGAAGAAACTATAATAGCAGAAGAAGGAGAGGATGGAGAATTCACACTATTTGGAGCAGGGGTAGAGGAAGAGGTAGAGGAAACAATGGAGGAGGCAGAGGAAATATGAAAATAGATAATTCTTTTGGATTCCCTATAGTGGATGAAGAAACAAATGCCACAATGAAAAATATCTCACCTTTTGTCCTCCCAAACTTCCATGGGTTAAAAGGTGAGGATCCTGAAACATTTTTATTTGAGTTTGAAGTCTAGTGTAGAACCTATGATTATCTATAAGACTCTCGAAAACTTAAGTTGTTCCCTTCAACACTGAAAGGACCTACTTTGAAGTGGTTCATGGGGTTAGTCACTCAGTCCATTAGAACATGGAATGACATGGAAAAATTGTTTTTGGATAGGTATTTGGTTTATTGCATGCCTAACAATCACAAAGATGAAGTGTTTAAAATGATGCAAAGAGAGGATGAAAATTTAGAGGATTTTATTGAGAGATTCAACTATAATTTGAAAAGAGCAAAGATGGAAAATTTAGATGAAGATACCTTAAAAGCTCTTTATTAAAATCCATTAGAGATGAGTGGATAGATATCCTTAACATGATGGGGAAGGGAGATATCTCTCAACTCCCATTAAATGATATAGGAAAATTATGTGTTCATCTCTCAAGAGGGAAATCCAAAACTGGGAAAGGTCCAAGAGATCCTTCTCTTGTTAGAGTAAATAAATCTGTAATTGGATTAGTGAGTAGGGCAGAAATTGGTAATATGCTTGATTAATTCAAAACAGATATTCTAGGGAGTCTTAGTGAGCAAATAAACACCCTTAAGTTGCAAAACAAGCAGAAAATCGAGGCTGATGCTTTAGCTATTTTCTATCCAAAATGTAGAAAAAAATTGCTCTAAGAGAATCCCCTTTAGATGAAAAAATTATAGAGACTTGTATGATTTGCTCAAAGAATCATGAAACCAAGGGTTTTCCTTTGATTCCAAGTCTTAAGGTTGTTTTTCAAGAAGAAACGGTTCAAAATTCAACATAACCTCTTTTCTTTGTCTCTAGAAAACCTTGGAAACGGCCACAAAATCAGGGAATTAACAATCAAGTGTATCTTCAGCCCCCACCAAATTGGAATTCTTGGCAGCAACCTTGGCCTCAACCTCAATCTCAATCTCAAACTTGAGCAGAAGGAGTACAAAATCCTTATGGGATATTTCCTCTATATTATCAATATCCTCCCCTCCACAAATGTTGTCAGGGCCTCAGGCCTTTGGATTTTTCTGGGGGCTTTCCATCACTCCAAAGATGTATACGATCTTAACGATCCTTTGGGATCTAGCCTTGTAGTGGACTTACCAATCCACCACTAGGATTTCCAGGGTGAGTTGGGTCTCGTTGAGTCCCACGGCCAATTTTCACCACCGTGTTAGGTCACATCAAGATGAGGTGAGGAATTTAGCATCTTAGAGGAGATGGCTAGAAAAACTGGATGTCAATTGGTTGGAAGGCTTGGGAGACAAGTAGGTACCCTTTAATAGCTTGCTAGAGGACTTTTCCTCAATTTGGCCTCAAAATAGGCTTTCCTACAAGACGCTACAGTGATTTCCTACAGGATGTACTAAAAACCTACAGGATCCCTTAAAAACCTATAGGATACAACCAAGAGAAAAAGGATGGATGTTGAAGGTGATAAAAATATGATGGAATGTCATTGGTGGATGGAATGAGTCAAGGGAGTTCATAGGACCACTTCAAAACGCAAAACCTAAGTTGGGAGATGGATGGATTTGCTTAAAAAGCTTGGTGAAATTTCCTTGTGAAATGATGAAATTGGTGAGGGTTTAATGACCAAGAAAATCGAATACAAATTGGATGGGAAAATTTTTTTTTATCAACTAGGATGTATTATGTCCCTATTCCAAGTGGAATCACTCAAAAAGACCTCTGTTAACCCATGAAAAAAAAAAAAAAAAAAAAAAATCATTACTAGTCGAAAATCTAGAAATTCGAGAACTAATGAGCTAGTAAATCTAAAAAATTCCTAACAAAATAAAGTGAACATTCAATGGGGTGATTTTTGTTATGAACTATAATGTTTTTTTGATCTAATGCAAGTGGAATCAAGTCGATTGAAGCTCATTAAGATGCTCTAAAAAATAGCAGAAAATTATTGTTCTTTGCTAAAAAGGAGGTCCAACAATCTAGATTTGGGAATAAGAAGACTAATCCAAGTAGCTCAATGATTACTATGAACTTCCAAATATTTTCCAAGGATGAAATAATGCTTTTGATCCTGCAAAATAACTTACATAAACCATTTAACTCAATCCTACAACAAGAAATCATTAATACTAAATGCAGAAATAGAAAGAAATAAAAACTAGTGATGCATGTGAATAAGCAATGAAAAGAAGGAAAGAAAATGATACAAAAGGGCTCTAAGGTTCCTAGGATGGCCAAGCCCAAGGAAACTCAGAGACCTATGGAGGAGAGCAAGATTTAGAAGCTAAACATGACACAAATCTTCATTATTCCATCAATATGATTACATCCCTGCAAGAAAATGCAATGGAGCTATAGAAATACAAGTTCTCTCCACAATAACACTAATAAAAAATCTCCCCCTAGAGGATAATTAGACTTGGCACTTATACAAAATGATTAGGAATCATTCCCCATGAGTGGAGGAAGCTTTCCCCACCATAATCCCTTGATTACTGGATCTAGTCCCCAATACTAGGAATTTGCATTAAATGGCAGGGAACACTTTCCTAGATTTTCTCAATCATTCCCTAGAGGAAACTTCGACTTGGTACTTTTAAAAAATGATTAAGAATCATTCCCCATGGATGGAGGAAGCTCTCCCCACCGAAATCCCTTGATTAGTGGATCTTCTCCCTTGATTGGTGGATCTGCTCCCTTGATTAATGGAACACATTCCTAGATTTTCTCAATCATTGGAGTTCCATAATTTGTGCCATAATTCCATAATATCTTGTTGACTTATTATTTATTATTGATCCTCCAGTAGTAGGGAACAAGTCCCTAAATTATCTCCTCCTCCAACTCTTCATAACCTACCAATATTCTCATAATATATCCACAAAATAATAATATTAGGCACAAATATTCAATTATTCATAACCTTCCTAATGAATATATTAAAGTTAAAAATAAATTATCTAATGCAAAAAGAGAGTTTTAATGTGCTGAAGGATGGTCATCGGCCTTAATTTATGTTTTAATTTAGAGACATGGGCTTTAATTTATGTCTAATTTAGAGGCCCATAAAAATTACCAAACAAGGTTTAAGATGAAACTTTGGATGGAAACAACCTATCTTTGAAGATCTGAAATAGAAATGTACAAATTTGGAAAATACGGCTGAAAGCACTATAGAAACTCAGACTTCTTTTTAAGCTAAACTCCTCCTATAAAGGTGGAAGTGTACTAGAAGCCCTAAGGGGCTAAATTCCACTTCGATGAGTAAAACAGAGTAGATGAAGGCCTAAGAAGGATAGGACAGTGATCAACCAACCCAATGGATAGCTCTTAGTAAAATCTAGAAAGAGATCTAAAAAAATCCCAGAAACCCTAGAAATTGCACGTACTGACCTGATTCCTAGGAGATCACAATTTTTTGGGCCAAAAGGTGCACTATAAACCTCCATATCACACTTTTGGGGGAAACAAGTGTGATTTATACTCCTTGATTCTCAGTCATAAAGTCTCAGAAACATTTATCGTCTTTATCACGACTATTTCCTGTGACCTGCGGAAAAGACCAGAAAGATTAAGGAAGTTAGAAATTTGATAGTTCTAGGATTATAATGCTAGTAAACAACATTAAGAGACTAAAAAAAAAAAAAAAATTGAAGGTCACTAAGGTTTCTGGATCAAAAGTAAAAACCTAGCAGAGTCGCCAATTTTGTTGTAGTTTTTTCTTCTCAAAGGTGTACGAAAAGAAATCACCTAAGACTGTGGATGATTTTTGGCTACATGGGGCCTGACCCAGGTTCAACGTTAGTTAGCCAAACAAATCCCTACATTACCAGCCCTTTCAGCATCAGCCCATGGAGCGCGGACCGAATTCTCACCCGAAGCAGTATGGGGGGATGCTGGAACCAAGCTTCCGCACCCTGAGATGGTTGTTATGTCAGTTTATACCCTCTATTCCTACTTTCACGCAAGTCACTAAGTTCTAGGTCTCTGTCAGTCTAGCCCTTTATTCGTCCCTTCAATACCTCCACGAAGGAGTACAAATTACCTTCGCGTAGCCTTAACATGAGATCCAGGCACTTTCGCGTTGCTGTGACGGTAGGCTATATAGGTTCCCAAGTTATCCCAAGTGTATTACTTATCTTACTAAATAATCGGTTAGCGTCGTGTAAACAGATATTCTTACTTACGATTGATTAGCTAATACAGTCACATACATTCGCACATCACACGAACATTATAAATTAAACCCAAAACACAATATAACCAGATGGAATAAAAAGAAATAGATACACAGAATTTGCAGAATATTTCTCTCTATTGATATCTTTAGATTATTATAGACTCTATTTTCCCTACACACACAGTTGAAGGGGTCCGCGCACTTAGTTTCAAACCTCTACCCTAGGCCTCTGCACACTCAGATGCAGAGCCTCTACATACGCTAAGACTCGAAACACTTAGACTTCGCTACCAAGACTCCAATACTTCTTCTCTTCTTAACTTCACTTAAGACTTGTACCTACTTAGAGATCACTTACTTAGCTCCTTTTATACAATCCCATTGTCCACGAACCATGTGTGGATCTTTACAGCAGACTTTACACTTTACAAAATAAGGGCAGACAACCCTTTATGAATTTTCACGCCTTCGCGCTCCACAACCACTAAATGAAGAGACTTTAGTACTTTATTAAAAAATTGACCCAAAGCATGGGCTTTTAGGCCCAAAACTGTCCTTGGGAGACTTATGCTAAGACCCGAAACACTTAGACTTCGCTACCAAGACTCCAAGGCTTCTTCTCTTCTTAACTTCACTTAAGACTTCTAACTACTTAGAGCTTACTTACTTAGCTCCTTTTATACAATCCCATGGTCCGTGGACCATGGGTGGATATTTATAGTTGACTTTACATTTTACAAAATAAGGGTGGACAACCCTTTATGACTCTTGACACCTTCACGCTCCGCGACCACAAAATGCAGAGACTTTACTACTTTATTACAAAATTGACCCAAAGCATGGGCTTTTAGCCCCAAAACTGTCCTTAGGGGATCCCTTTCCCAACAGGCCCCCAACACAAACATCGTGACTCACCCTCAAGTCACTCTATGGGTGCAAAGATCTCAATATGAAGACTTCCCAACTCAACTTGTATGACCACATCCTTGGCAGTGCAGTGTGCAGCCACCTGCTTCGCTTCTTCAACCATTTTCTCAGTCACTACTCCTGAACTGTTGGCCTGAAGCTTCTGTTGAGTTGCTTGCAGACTCATAAGCTTTCCTTCAATAAAGGTTATAACCACGTAAGCCTCATCCAACCAGGGCTTTAGTCATGCCTTCAGCACTACCTCCTTGTGTTGCACTGCATCTACCTGTTCTTTCAACTTTTTAGCCTCCTGTAGCTTTGCCAGTCTCTACGTGAGCACGATGGTTCACTCTATTCCTTTTACCCTGTCATAGCGATGTTGTAGTTCTCGTGCTTCTATCTCTAGTCGATGTACATTAGGGTCCTCCTGCAGGCTTGTCAGGACCTCAAATGATTGTTCAAAAAGTTGTGTGCAATCTGCTACTGCACTGTCGACTGACGTTATTGACTCTATGACAGTGGTTGCATGTTGCTCCTTTAGTTATGTAGGAATTGAAGGATGGGCCTTCAGCTGTAATTTGGTAATCTATAGGTTCAACTCCAGCTGAACCCTAGCCATCTATGTGCAAGCGACGCTCACCCCCATAGCAATCTTCCAAACGCACACCTCAATGGGTTCTTCCTCAGGAATGGCCAAATCTGGGACCATTCAGCATGCCTCCTCCACGACCTGAATTATACACTTTTTTTGGTCAGTTACCTTGGTCACGAAGATGATGGAAGAGTCTTGCTATAGGGCCATATGCTCATTGTTAATCCTCTGCTCATTGATCACCTGTAGAGCGCGGTGTTCACGGGCCCTCAGCTTTGTGATCACTCCATCCTACAATAGGTGGAGCGCCTCGCCAGGGAACGTTGCCAGATTCAACCCCACTACCTTGAGGGTGCTAATAGTGGGCCTATCAGCTTCATTCTTCGTGGTTAGTTCTCCTTTGGGCAACAGTATCACGTTGGAGACCTTTGCATTCAGCATCTTAGCAACTTCTGAAGTGTCGATAGTGAGGCTGGTGGACATCATGCTAGCCTATGACATGTGCGTCTACAACACCTGCAGACCTGTCTAGATGGCCCCAAATATTAGTTGTTGTTGTTGCTCAAACTACTATAGGGCTTCGATGGTGACATCTCGCACCATGTCTCCAATGTCATGCAAATTACCCTTTGTGAGGGTGATTGGGTCCAACAATGTTTTAGTGGCCTTAGATTTCTCCCTTGACCCTATTTTCTCTTGTTCCTATGGACGTTTGATGAGGGCGAACGTCGCCTGCAGGTCCACGTCGTGCTACTTTGCTTACTCGTCCGTCTCTTCCTTTGTCTTGGTGAAGGTGACCTCACACCTTTGTCAAAGCCCCGCTTTGTTCCACCTATTTTCTTCTCCATTTGTTGAGTGGCATCGTGCTCTACCTGGACCTTGTCGGCAGCCTCCTTCTTCCTCTTCTTGGCTAGTTGCACCATCTTGAGCTTGGCCTCCTCCTTGTTACGTTATGTGGCAGACTTGCTTGCCCCCACCACAAAATGTGATGTAGTGTGCCACTCTGTTGGTCAGTGATCAAGTACTGCATCAATGGCATCATCTGTTGCCAAGTAAGGCAAGTCATACAATGTCTATGGAGGGTCCCTCCACACCCTGATTGACACATGGTGAAAACCTAACTTGAACTCCACGTAGCCCTACAGGTTGGAAAAAATAGTAGGCGATAACTGTGGTTTACGATTGATGGCCATGCGGATGTTCATCTCCATCAAGATCCAGAAGATCTTGCTATCCTTGATGCGCTACGCATCCTTGGTCACCCGCAGCGAAGCGTGCTTCGCTACTTCTGGTAGGTCCAGCACGATAGAGGGGAATTGACTATCCTCTAGCAGCTCCCATGCTACTAGCATCATAAACAGTAAGAGCCACACATACTGGAAAGTCTTACTAAGCTCTTGTGTCTCGCAAAAGTTCGCAAGGAACTCACCACTAGTCTGCCCAATTCAATTGGACTACTAGCGTGATGAGAGGTGCAGGCACCTCATCTGAGTGACACTTCGTCATCACCTTTCCAGCCAAAATCTACGTGGCCACCTTGACTTCAGGGTCATTGATACTTGAGATGGCATAGCCCCGCGACTTCTTCACAAGCTTAAATTTCTCCTTCATGGCCTCTGCGAGGGCCCACTCGCCACCTTTTCTGCCAAACATCATGGCCAGATTTTCTCCTATGTAGGGAAATTGTGTGATCCTATGGATCAGTCTTTTGGTGATGGGTATTGGTACCTCTAGCCATAGACACCCATCATGCACCAAGCATAGTAGTTTCTTGATGACAGATACTGTAATTGGGGTGCAGTTATAATGCGACACAAATAGCAGGTTGAGTAGACCTGCCTTGTCTACTCCCCTGAGCCACTTCCACGGTTCCAATGTGGTCATCCCGGTGGTTGTGTTAATAATGTGGTGCATTAGCTGCTCAGTTGCCAAGTGTGAGAACTTCTCATGGTCAACTAAGCCCCATTCTTCCACCTTTAACAGAGAAATCTTCCCCAAGTGTGGTCCTTCAAAGAAAATCTCATCCGGTAGTAGAGGAATTTGCAAGGGGACCTTTCTTTTATCGATATCTTTTGGTACCTTGGTCTTGCCCTTGCACGGAGGGACATACTCAGGCAACCGAGTGATAGGATCAGCGCTTGAAATTTAACTTCCTCCACGTCTATCCCCATGTCCTCATCATCCATTGGGATGTCTTTGATTTCTTCCTCCTTCAGCTCTAGATTTATGGCTTTGCCTTTTCTTGTGTGGTTGGTATCTCCTTTGGTAGGTTTCTTCTTAGGAACACGTGCACTGCTATTGCAAGTTGCTTGCCCTTCTTATCCTTCGCACTCTCCTTGGTTGGGGTCGGCTTCGGTCTAGTTGTCTGTGGGGATTTGGTAACTTCCACTAATACTTCTGCAACCTCTGGGGCAACTTCTTCTGCCTCCCTAACAACCTCTGCAACAGCCTCCTTGGTTGTCACTGCTTCGGTGTACATAGACTCTATGGTTGTTGAGATGATGTTATGCAATAACTCTTGCGTTGCCTTTGGTAATGTCTAAAATACTGCACTGACTATCAAAGCTTCGAAGTTCTCGCGGTTCATGTGCGCCTGAGAGCCCAACAACTCAATTCTCAAAATGCCAAGTTTTTTTCACTAGGCAACCACCTATAATTTATAGGGCATTTTGAACTCAAATCCGACCGTTCCCCCCCACATTCGGTTCATTAATGTCATATGGAAGCTGATTGTCAAGGAACTAACCCATAAATTTCATCTTAAATGTCGTTCGCCCGCTCCATTTGGCCGCATTTCTACCTTCAAATCATGAACAGTGACTTTAACGATTACTTTCCAGCTGGCCTCTGCGATTTCTCCCTAGGTAGCACAACTCCCTTTGCGCTATCATAAACCATGTGACACTTCCTTACTTCACAAGATCCTCCAATCAGCTAGCTCCCCAACCTGGGCAATGTAGTTTATAGTCCCGCGCCTCCTTTCAACTTCCTGGAGCACTAAGACTATGCTACCCTCTTATAGTCACATCACCAGACCATCGATATATGGCTTCAATCGGCTACCATTCACCATACTTGGGAAGGGATATCCATTCAATTTAACCAATTGAACTACGCCAACGTCGGTAATATCCTTAATGAAATAGGGCCCTAACCAGTGCATTCTAAACTTCCCTGGAAATTTATCAAACTTACTATCATATAACAAAACCAAATCATTTACCTTAAAGGTGTGTAGCTTAACATGCCAATCATTCCATGATTTTTCATGCTGCTTTTGGACCTGTTAGTGGAATCTAGCTAGAAATCTCTCTTCCTTAAGCTCATCCAGCTACGTGAGCCTCTCTTCCAAGGCTCCACAATCCGTCATATATGTTAGTGCCACTATGCATAGACTAGACACAATGTATTCCATGGGAATGACTGCTTCAACACCATAGAGAAGCCTAAAGGGTGTCTATCCAGTCAACTTCTTGCATGTTGTCTGATAGGCCCATTGTACTGCGGTTATGTGTAGGTCCCAATCACTTCGTTGAGCGTTGCAAACCTTGGTCAGCATGTGTTGGACCTCAGAATTACTATGTCTTTGACAACTTTTATCACTTCTTTCTCTTGTTTTCCATAAAAGACAGATCCCCATCACTGATAAATGATAGATTTTGTCTCAAGGAAGACATTAAATGATTGACATGTTATACTTTTATGTTTTTTCTATTTGAAATAAATTTTTGCAAATTAGCTATGTAACACAGCCTATTATGCAGCTAACCGTGTGTTCCATAGCTACTTCCATGGTTGAACAGGTTATAGGTGTCAAACGAAGAAACTGGCCACATGGGCATCTCTGGAATTGTCTTGACATGGATCCTATCCTAGTCACCCAACCCAGATCGACAAAATAGTCAGCTCAAGACCATAGTCAAAGGTGGAGTCAAATGTATGAAACCCAGAAGCAATAGGACTCTTTTTTACCCCTTTCATGGTTAATTAATAAATCCAATAGATCTGTTGAAGAAATAACTCGTATCAACCAACTGTGTCAACAGTTCTGTGCAACCACGTTATTCGAATTCAATTCACCTGTAGCTGATCAAACATTTACGCGGATTGGTTGTAATACGTGTAGACCACCTGTAGCTAATTTTCCTCAAAAGGCAGTTATGAATGTTTTCTTTAAATACCAGGAGTACATAACTGAGAGCAGTGCGAAGTTTTTGGATGTATTAAACTTAGACTTGAAGCTCAACCCAGTTAGTTGCAGAGGGCCCTTGCACTGAAGGAGGTTTTCTTTTCATGTGGTTTCTATTCAGTTTTAATTTCATCATTTTCTTTTAGCAGTGTTTGTAACTCATGTTGATTTCTTGTAGTTTGATTTATTTTAGTTCTGATCAATAGCATAATGTTAGAATCCAATTGCGCAGTCTTGTTTCTCCAATCCATTTCATAAAGGAAATGACTTTGTTTTTAAACGGAGGAAGGTTGAAAGTAATGAGGATTCATTGTTGATTAGTTTACTGATTGTTTTTGTTATTTATTTCCTAGTTCAGATTGCCAATGCACTGTGTGAACGAATGTTTTTTATCACCATTTCAAGCTGATATCCATCCTAAACTAAATGGTTAAAAATTCACTTTATACAAGGGTTGAAAGCAATCAGTTACTTTCTGCATGTTTTATTTAGTTCTTTAGACCATAAAGTACAGAAAGTTGCTTGTATTCCATCTCAAGAAATCTATCTTTCAAAATTGAAGGTTTGGGTAACTAGAAGTACTTCATTTAATTTCATTCTCTATATTTATTTCAACATGACTGACAACTTTACCTTCTAGTTTTAAGAATTATTCATGAATTAGGGTTAGATGAGAAGATGGGATAGATGCTCTATTTTTTTCCTTCTTTTAACTTAGATTTTGACTAGCTTTTGAGCTCTTGGTTCACCTTTAAGAAATTTAGATTCGGTTTCTCATAGTTAAAATTGTACATCATTAGGGATCAAAGAACAGAGACCCCAAAAACAATATAAAATGTAAAACATTGAAGTAACAAGGGTTAACTAGCATATATAGTGCACTACACCTCATCAGCTTACGAGCAGCGGTTGATAATTTATGAAAAGCAATTTAGGATGCTAAATTGACTAAGCATTTTGGCGCCATTTCCATGAAAGTGTAACTAGGTAACCTTATCTCTTACATTAAAAAAAATTGATATGCATAGAGAAAGAGACTCTAGGGGTAGATTTATAGCTATAGGCAGGAGTTCAGTTCTTACAACACCACCTACTCCACCAAGAACAAGAACACATACACCTCCATCCCAAACTCATACTCCCAACCATAGAACTCCTGAAATTCCAGGGTAGAAATCCAATCAAAAGAATCTCTTACTTCATCTACCAAGTCAGTCCTAGAGGAGAAAAATCTTGGATCTCCAATAGTAGGAGTAGCCTTTTTTCACCTCTACAGCGGAGCACATTTTAGTTGAAGAATTAGGACTACTTGGTGAGGAAGAAGAAGTAGAACCTCTCTCCCATATCCCTTTAATAGAAGAACCAGAGGAGGAGAAATTAACGTTGTAGGTTGAACCCTATACTAACCCTAAAGAAACTATAATGGCAGAAGAAGGAGACGATGGATAATTCACACTGTTTGGAGGAGGGGGTTGAGGAAGAGGTAGAGGAAATAATGGAGGAGGCAGAGGAAATAGGGAAATAGATAATTCTTTTGGATTCCCTATAGTGGATGAAGAAACAAATGCCACAATGAAAATAGCTCACATTCTGTCCTCCCAAACTTCCATGGGTTAAGAGGTGAGGATCCTGAAACATTTTTATTTGAGTTTGAAGTCTTGTGCAAAACCTATGATTATCTAGAAGATACTCAAAAACTTAAGTTGTTCCCTTTAACACTGAAAGGATCTACTTTGAAGTGGTTCATGGGGTTAGTCAATCAGTCCATTAGTGATCTAGATTTAGACAGGAACGCAACAAATTACAGAGATAACCATAAACACAAAGATGCAGCGGAAATAATACTTCGTTTCATTAATGTAAAATAATGAGATATGTTTACAAACAGAAAATGGAAATAAACAGCTAGGGCGATGGTAGCTTATCTCTTAGAAGAGATGTGGTGGCTACATGCCTATAAACTGTGTTACAATGAGGCTCGAAGGCCTATTTATTGTTGAGAAATAATGGAAAACCCTAAACATCCAAAAAACTTGACCCTAGAAGATGAAACGCCAAACTGTGGGCCCCGTTTGGGTAAATTGGTACATCAACTTCCCGGGGTTGTAGCTTTGGCATACAATCTTTGTTTGATGTGTATAATATCTCATTAGAAAGATCTATCCAAGAACTACAACTTTGGGAAGAGCAACATGGGTCCATGGACCCATGTTGCTCTCATTTTTCCCAAAAAACGTCATTTAGGGCCTCAAAACAGCTCCAGAAGTTCAAGACCTGAAAAACTACTAAAAATAGTAAACTGTGCTACAAGGAAACTGAAAAGCTAAAAGAAACAATGGCGGGGATCCAAGTGGACTTTGGTGGGTGGCCACCAATATCCACTTGGATCATTCCTCCCCCCTTAGGAAGCAATGATCCCCATTGCATTGAGTTCCTTCATGAGATGAGGAAACTTCTGCTGAACTTGGTCCCTGGTGAGCCACTTGCCCTAGTGAAGGATTTCGCCTGCTTTGATAACTCGATACAATTGGATGTTCTACTTGCGAGTGTGCTTGATTTGTGTGTCCAAGATCTGATCAGTTGCAGCTTGTTCCATGCAATCTGGATTTAACTCTATGGTTGTGAGTTGTTCTGTAATTTCGGATGTGTCTAGTAATGTTGGAAAGTATGGCTGAAAGTTGTCCACATTGAACACTAGGTGCAGGCCAAGGAATGGGGGAATGCTGAGCTCAAATGCATTCTCCCGCAGCCTTGTTAATGGCATAAGGACCATATCGGATTGTTCTGAGTTTCCGATAGACTACGGTAAGACATTCCTTTTGCAAATGCAACCAGACTTTGTCGTCCACTTGAAACTTTTGTGGCACCCGATGTTGATCATGTCGCTACTTGTACTTGGCATTTGATTTCTCCATAATGTCATGGACTTGCTGGCGAATATGTGGGATGTGCTCAGTGAAGTTATTTGCCTTATCTTCTTTGGACTGGACATGGGCTAGAATCCCAAGCCCACCTAAAAAGGGTTATGGCCAATCGAGCTGTGGAGAGCCTAGTTGTAGCTGCGCTAAACATAGGGGAGGATCTCATCCCATGTGCGTGGATGCTTTGAGTTGTACATGTGCAGAATGTGTACAATCATCCTAATGACAACCTCTGTCTAGCCATCATTTTGAGGATGGAAGGCTATGGACTTAAAGAGTTCGGTGTCTAGCATCGACCAGAGACTCAACCAAAATGTACTGAGCAACCTACTGTCTCGATCTAAGATGATAGACTATGGGATCCCAAAGTGTACCCACACTCGTTCAAAGAAGATTTTAGCAGTGGCTTCTACTGTGATATTCTTCTTGCAAGCCGCCATAATGGCCATCTTCAAGAACCTATCAACGACCACAAAAACACAGTCGTTTCCATACTTAGTGGAAGGAAGGCCTAACATGTAATCCATGGAGATGGATTCCCAAGGTCGACTAGGGGTAGGTAGCAGGGTATAGAGGCCTTGCTTCTTGACTGTTAGTTTGGAAATGGTGCAGGCAGTGCATGATCTGATGTACTTCCCAACATCCTGTCAAAAATGCAGCCAATAGAAATAATTCTGTAGTACTGCCACCATCTTCTCGACCACGAAATGCCTAGCAACCTGACTGTAGTGTGCTTCCCAAATCATCTTGGCATGCTCGCTTGAAGGAACACAAAGATGTGTCAGGTGGCATAACTGGGCATCCTGGAGGTGAAAACCTAGAACATGCCAACCCTCCAAGAGTGTCTGGTATGTGTGGCCAAATTTTGGGTCACTTTTGTAGAGAAGTGGCCAATCAGAAGTCACGTGCCCACAATAGTTGAGCACAGTGGTTAATGACATGATCGGTGGTCGACTGAGGCAATTTGCAATATTATTGGTGATGCCTTTCTTATACTTGATATTCAAATGGAACTGTTGCAGGTATGTGGACCACTTCTATTGTCAATCATTCTGCAATTTCCCTTAGGTTTGTATGAACTGGAGGGGTTGGTGGTCTGTGTGGATGAATGTTTCCTTCCCCAAAATGTAATGTATCCATTGTCGACAGGCTTGCACAATGGAATACATCTCTTTTTCATAAGTGGGATACTTCTGGACTGTGTCTAAAAGTGTCTCACTGTGATATGCCACTGGATGCCCGTGTTGAGTAAGGACTACCCCAATAGCATAGTCAGAGGCATTTGTCTTGACCTCAAATGGTTGTTATAAGTCTGGCAATGCGAGCATTGGTGCCGAGAAGAGGCGATCTTTCAACTCTGTGAATGCCTTCTGTTGAGATTCGGACCAAAAGAATTTTTCTTTCACTCCTCCCTTGGTGACTTGGCTCAAGGGGAAACTGATATGAGAAAATCCCAACACAAACTTGCAGTAGAAGTTGGAAAGACCTAGAAAGCTGACGAGCTCTGTTAGAGTGGTTGGAGAGGGCCAATACTGAATGAATTGGATCTCGGCTAGATCCACATGCACCCCCTATTCATCAATAATGTATCCCAGATACTGAACCTGGGTCATGCCAAAAGTACATTTCTCCAAGTTGGCACATAACTTGTGTTGCCGCAGTGTTTGGAGAACCCATCGGATGTGGTGGAGGTGCTCTTCCCAAATCTGGATGAAGATCAGGATGTCATCCAAGTATGCCACTACAAATGAGATGGTGAATGGCTGCAAGATGTCATCCATTAGCCTCATGAAGGTTGCAGAAGCATTCGTCAATCCGAAAGGCATAACCAACCAATTGAAAAGGCCCTTCTTGGCTTTGAAGGCAGTCTTCCACACATCGAAGGGTTTGATTGGTACCTGGTGATATCCTAACTTCAAATCGATCTTGCTGAAATATTTTGCCCCCTTCAGTTGGTCCAGGAGGTCATCAATTTATGGATCTGGTACCTATTACAAATAGTGATCTTGTTCAGCGCCCGATAGTCAATACAAAGTCTCCAAGTTCCATCCTTCTTCTGTACCAACACGATCGGGCTCCCACAGGGCGATGAACTCGGATGGATGTGACCTTTCTGTAGCAGCACCTAAATCTGCCTCTTGATTTCATTGTTCGCCAGAACGAAGCACCGATAGATTGGTCCATTAGGTAGCGACACACCTGGGGTTAGAACAATGGAGTGCTTGACCTGACAGTGTAGAGGAACCTCGATGGGGGAGGTGAAGATGTCATCGTACTCCTCCACGACCTTGTCCATCTGTAGTTGTCATGCGGAGGGGCCCTGTCTGGAGGTTGTGGCCACCGTATTCTTCTTTCCTTGAGGTGTATCATCAGGAAAACAAGTTTCTCGATTTTGGAAATGAGCTTACTGCATTGTTTTAGAGTAACCAAAGAGATGGCACTAGGCAGTGCTACCTCCGATATCCTATACAACTTATTCCCCAAAGTAATAATAACAGCACAAGGCCTTGATTCATACACAACATGTCGCTTCCACAAGTATGGCTGTCCTAATAATACATCACAAACTTCAAGGGGAGAAATGTCACACAATACCTCATCCGTGAAGGGCTTGATGTTGTATGGAAGGCGACACTGCTGGCTAACATGAAGATCCTGTCCTTGGTGAAGCCACACGATGGTGTACGGTTGTGGTTGTGCTATGGTCGGTAAGACTAGCCACTTCATGACCTCTGCTGAAATGAAGTTCTTTTGGCTCCCACTATCAACAATGAACTGTAGCAGGGATCCCTTTACCCACATCTGGGAGTGGAAGAAATGCTTCTCGTCCTCTAGATCTTTGGGTTCCTCCTTCTAGATCTTCATGGTCGCAACGGTGGCATTGGGCTCTGCATCTATAATCTATTTTGGGTTCTGACTTAGAGTCAGAACATGCATCTAATTTTGAAACCTTTAGCTCAACCACCAGTGACTGCTTGGCCCGACACTCACTTGTGTTGTGAGTGGAGCTCTTATGGAACTCACACCATTTTCCCGTGTCCTTTTTTGGCTTCGCGGCACTATTCTTTGCTTGCAGCTTTGACGGGTTGTCTTGGGCCACCCCACCTTGGCTTTGTCCTTTGTTTTGCGATTTGGGGGCACCTTTCCCTTGCTTCAGATTCACATATCCAAACTCTCGCTTCTTCTGCTTAAACATTTTCTGGACCTTGACAGCGTATCGATATTCCATGCCGAGTGAGGAGATGTTTAGGAATTATATTTCTTCCTGGATGTACTTGTGTAGGCAACAACGGTATCTGAGTATAAACTGCTTCTCTAAATCCTTGATACCCAGCTTTGTGTGAAGGGTATGGAAAATATTGGTAGACTCTGACACATCTTGGTCCCTTCCCTACCGCAGTGTGGTCCAGTTTATGTATTGATCCTCATAGCTTCCGACAGGGTAGTACTACTCCTTGATGGCATCCCAAAATCAATTCCAGGTGGGCGCGGCTGAAAATAGTGAGTTGGTACTTTCATCCTTCTACTCGTAGTAGGTTTCTCACTAGTCCTTGACATGGGGGGCTGCTTTAAGAAGAGCGAAAATAATCTTTTCCCGACTGGAAAAATCATGAACAGAAAAATAACCCTCTAGCAGATTTAACCATTTATCGATGGCATTTGCATCTATCTGACCCTCGAATATGGGGATTTCAAAATTAACTTGTGCCTTAAATAGTGTGGCGTTTCCAGAGTAGCTCTGGGAAGCTGATGCATCGCCCCTGCGTAGCCGCTGAAGGATCTGGGCAAAGTTGTCCATCATCGCATTCCTTTGTCACTCAAGGGCTTCTTTAAGTAAGATTTTGATAGGATCTCCTACTCCCTTGTCTTTCTTTTCATCCGCCATGGGAGGCCATCGGGTTTTGTGAGGCTGGTCTTGTAAAGGTTTGACCAGTTCAAGCCTTAACTCCTTATATCCCGACCTCGTTGGGGACATGCAAAGAAAAACATAGAAAAAGCATACTGCTTTGATACCACTGATCCAGATTTAAATAGGAATGCAACAAATTATAGAGATAACCATAAACATAATGATGCAGTGGAAATAATACTTCATTTCATTAATGTAAAATACTGAGATATGCTTACAAATAGAAAATGGAAACAAACAGCTAGGACGATGATAGCTTATCTCTGAGAAGAGATGTAGGGGCTACATGCCTCTAAACTATGTTACAATGAGGCTCGAAGGCCTATTTGTTGTTGAGAAACAATGAAAAACCATAAACATCCAAAAACCTAACCCTAGAAGATGAAATACCAAACTGTGGGCCCCGTTTGGGTAAATTGGTACATCAACTTTCTGGGTCATAACTTTGGCATACGATCTCCATTTGACGCATACAATATCTCGTTAGAAAGATCTATCCAAGAACTACAACTTTGGGAAAAGCAACATGGGTCCATGGACCCATGTTGCTCCCAGGTTTCCCAAAAAATGTCGTTTAGGGCCTCAAAATGGCTCTGGAAGTTCAGGACCCGAAAAACTGCTAAAAATAGTAAATTGTGCTACAATTAAGGAAACTGAAAGGCTGAAAGAAAAAATGGTGGGGGTCCAAGTGGACTTGGCGAGTGGCCACCAATATCCACCTAGATCATTTCTCCCCCCTTAGGAAGCAATGGTCCCCATTGCGTTGAGTTCCTCCATGAGATGAGGAAACTTCTGCTGAACTTGGTCCCTGGTGAGCCACTTGTCCTGGTGATGGAGTTGGCCTGCTTTGACAACTCAATACAGTTGGATGTTATATTGGTGAGTGTGCCTGATTTGTGTGTCCATGATCCGATCTGTTGCAACTTGTTCCATGAAATCTGGATTTAACTCTATGGTTGTGAGTTGTTCTGCAATGTTGGATGTGTTTAGTAATGGTGGAAAGTATGGTCGGAGGCGGTCCACATTGAACACTGGGTGTAGGCCAAGGAATGGGGGAATGCTGAGCTCAAATGCATTGTCTCCCATAGCCTTGGTAATGGTGTAAGGACCATATTGGAGTGGTCTGAGTTTCTGATAGGCTCCGGTAAGGCGTTCCTTTTGCAAATGCAACCAGACTTTGTCATCCACCTGAAACTTGTGTGGCACCCAATGTTGATCATGCCGCTACTTGTACTTTTCATTTGATTTCTCTAGAATGCCATGAACTTGCTTGCGAATATGTTGGATGTGCTCAATGATTTTTTTTTCCTTATCTGTTTCAGACTGGACATGAGCCGAATCTGTGTGAGTAGCTGCAAATGGCATGGCCACATCAATGGGACATAATGGTTGGAATCCCAAGCCCACTTGAAAATGGTTGTGGCCAATCAAGCTGTGGAGAGCCCGGTTGTAGCTGTGCTGAACCTAGTGGAGGTTCTCATCCCATGTGCATGGAAGCTTCGAGTTGTACATGCACAAAATGTGTACAATCATCCTGTTGATAACCTCTGTTTGGCCATCAGTTTGAGGATGGAAGGCTGTGGACTTAGTGAGTTTGGTGTCCAGCATCGACTAGAGACTGGACCAAAATGTACTGAGGAACCTATTGTCTCGATCTGAGATGATAGACTATGGGATCCAAAAGTGTACCCACACTCATTCAAAGAAGAGTTTAGAAGTGGCTTCTGTTGTGATATTCTTCTTGCATGTTGCCATAATGGCCATCTTCAAGAACCTATCAATGACCACAAAAACACAGTCGTTTCCATGCTTGGTGGAAGGAAGGCCTGACATGTAATCCATGGAGATGGATTACCAAGGTCGACTAGGGGTAGGTAGCGGGGTATAGAGGCCTTGCTTCTTAACTGTAGGTTTGGATATGGCGCAGGAAGTGCATGATTTGATGTACTTCTTGACATCCTGTCGAAGATGTGGCCAATAGAAATACTTCTGTGGCACTCCCATTGTTTTCTCAACCCCGAAAATGCCCAGCAGCCTAACTGTAGTGTGCTTCCCAAATCATCTTAGCACGCTCGCTTGAAGGAACACAAAGGTGACCCAGGTGGCATAACAGGGCAGCCTAGAGGTGAAAATCTGGAACATGTCGACCCTTCAAGAGTGTCTGGTATGTGTGTCCAAATTCTAGGTCGCTTTTGTAGAGAAGTGGCCAATCAGAAGTCTTGTGCCCACAATAGTTGAGCACGGTGGTTAATGACATGATTGGTGATTGATTGAGGCAGTCTGCAACATTATTGGTGATTCCCTTCTTATACTTGATATTCAAATGGAACTGTTGCAGGTATGTGGACCACTTCCGATGGCGATCATTCTGCAATTTCCCTTGGGTCTGTATGAACTGGAGGGGTTAGTGGTCTGTGTGGATGACCATTTCCTTCTCCAAAATGTAATGTTTCCATTATCGACAGGCCTACACAGTGGAATACATCTCTTTGTCATAAGTGGGATACTTCTGTACTGTGTCTGAGAGTGTCTCACTGTGATATGCCATTGGATGCTAGTGTTGAGTAAGGACTGCCCCAATAGCATAGTCAGAGGAATCTGTCTCGACCTCAAATGGTTGTTGCAAGTCTGGAAATGCGAGCACTGGTGCCGAGCAGAGGCGATATTTCAACTCTGTGAATGCCTTCTGTTGAGATTCAAAACAAAAGAATTTTTCTTTCACTCCTCCCTTGGTGAGTTGACTCAAGGGCCAAGTGATATGAGAAAATCCCAACATGAATCTGTGGTAGAAGTTGGCAAGACCTAGAAAGCTGCAGAGCTCCGTTATTGTGGTTGGAGAGGGCCAATCCCGAACGATTTAGATCTTTTCTGGATCCACATGCACCCCCTGTTCATCAATAATGTATGCCAGATACTTGTCGAGTGGTAAAAAGGGTCTTTTTCACCTCTAATTACCTCACATTAGTTTGTCAGTCCAGGAACATTTTGTTATTTCAAAGAGTCTCTCAGTTTGAGGATATCATTTGTCAAAGTAATGCTAGTAGTATAGTGCTCAAAATACAAGAGTAAATGGATGCTTGAAACAAGATCTAATTACGGTAAAGCACCTTAAAGTTGAAATCATGCATTCAAGAAACTAGGCAATTTATCAGTCAAGGGTCCAGTAATAGTAACTCATCCCTCTGTAAACTGATGTAGCTAAAAACAACCGAGGAACATATCATCAATCTAGGGGCTAGACAACAAATGCCAATGCCCACTAAAGTTTCAGATCGTTCTGCACACCAAAGCAATGACAATGCAAATAATAAAGAATTGGAACAACAACTAGGAAATGTAATAGCAATTAGGAAATGGAACAACAACTAGAAAATGTAACAGTAATCAATTCTTATGAACACCTTAATCGTCAGAAATAAGTGCAGCAACTGTATCCTATAGGAATCAGGTAGCAATCCTTATTCTAAGGATAAATCAGGTAGCACACGGAAATAGAACGACAACTGATTAGCAATGAAACATAGTACAGTACTCAGAGCCAAATGAAAGTGCACGATAACCCAAGATAATAACACACACAGCACGCCTTAATAAAAGTAGTAATCTGATTTCGATACCACCAATATCAATCTTGGTTATCAGGAATAACGATTGTAATTCATAACGGAACGGAAATGTCAATTGAACCACAATAGCAATCAATTGTAAACCATAGATGAATACAACAATATGAATGTTACAACACAGTTACTCTGTAGTTGAACAACAACAGTATTTTGTAAAGACCAACAATGTCGTATCAACAATTAAAGGAACAACAATGCGTTGCAGAGTCAATACGATGTTTCTATTTCAAAGAATGATACTACTCAATCTAGCATGAATCAAATATAACAGAGTTTTGATGTAAAATAACAAAACATATCAGATTACTGGACAAACCAGATAAGTAAAACCATGCACAAACCAAAGTAATAGTACAGGAGCAAGTGTTCCACCAGGGTCGGGCCCTTTAGCCTCCAGGGACACACCGCTTGAGATTATTCCAAGACCAAAGATGAAACATCAACTAGGTTTGTATTAATGCATTAAAACAGAATTACATCGGATCACTTCTCAACGAGAGTTGATGATCAAAGTCTCAAATTCAAGAAAAGTTACATAGAAAAATGACAGTCTATCCCCCCTCGGGCTAGCAGTGCTGCCCCTTTTTATAACAACAATGCATTATTAGAAGCACAACATGTTCTCCCCCTAAACATGTGCCAATTGTTCACTGTCAGATCTGATAATTGTATATATCAGTAAGGACATCAACTAGTTATACATCAAGTCATCAACAACTTATGATGGTCAAAATTACTTTTACATATCATCAACAGGCTGTAATCATCAACAATCAGAATAGAAAGGATAATTGATAATTGATTAAACCATATCAGACCCCTTTTCCTGAGTCTGTCTTTCTGCTTCTACATCAAACCAACATATACGTGATTGTGCAGCTTCTAACTCGTGTATATACACAACTTGTATTCATGATAATTACGTATGAGAATTAGAACACTGAAATTTCATACTTTGAGTTCTTCCTGAGTTTGTTTTGTCTGTACACTAAGGTATGCCACATTTTTCTGACTGTAATTCCTTCTTCTTCCATATCTTGGAGTGTGATTATGTTTTCTCCTTTTGGTATGTTGGCCGAATTTTCTCCTACAATCTTTTGCTATGTGACCCAACTTTTTACAAGCATGACATCTTATATGTTTCATATTCCTTCTAAAACAGTCAATTGATTTGTGACCAAACATATTTCAAGAAAAACATTGCCCCTTAAAGTACCTGGAAGCTGATGATCTTTCTATGTGATGGTTATTATCTTGAATCATTCTACTTCTGCATCTTGCTCCAACATGTCCAAAATTATGACATATAAAACATTCAACATTATTTATCAAAGGGAAGAATCAATTAGCACTTCCATGGTTAGAAATAAATGATTTTCTTTGAATATTTTATTTCCTTGGTTGTTGATGTGGTGGACCTCTTTTCTCCTTGTTGAGCATTTCATATTTTGCATTAGATTTTTTTACTTCATTTTGTGAGCTAGATTCACCTTTAATAGTTTCTTAAAAATTAAGACCATATTTGATGGCAAGAGACCTTTGACTAATAAGAATATCATCCAAAATCTTAGTACTATCTTGAAATCGTAAAAGTTTATCCTTTTCTTCTAATTTACCTTTTAAGATATTTACTTCAACCTGATATTGCTCTTTATTTTTGTTGACACCTAATCCTCAGCGATTGGGAGAATTGAATGTGAACAGTCATCAAGAATATGAACTGAACGATCACATTCATGTATATAATAGATAGCTGCCTAATGGAATAAATGAATCAGTTTTCTGGAGTTACTCCTGGCCTGACATGGTATCAGAGCGCAGGTCCCAGGTTCCTTTTTTAGTGTGCCTTGTAACTCCTCTGTCCTCTGTCCACTGCCTTCTGCTCTCTGTCCCATAATCTGTTGTTTCTGCCTGACATGGTATGGTGAACATTTTTCGTTCGATGAGTTCTATCCCATACTCTCATAACGCCTGAGACATGGTGAATGGTATACGATCTTATGACTGTCAAGGGTTTTTATCCCATTGAATTTTAACAGAACCAGATAGGTTTCATTTGGCTGCCTAAGCAGTGCTAGAGATAACAATATATGTTGCGCTCCCATTTATCGAGAGTTGGGATTCCAGAGCCGTGATATCGACTGTTAAATGATTCCTGATATCGACTGTTAAATGCTGCCTGATATCGAATTTTAAATGCTGCCTGATACATTTTGAAGTTGTTCCAACGAATGCTGGTGAATGGTATACGATCCAACGAATGTTTTGAAGCTGCCTGATATCGAATTTTAAATGCTGTCTGATACAAGTTGTTCCAACGAATGATGGTGAATGTATTCCATCTGCGGATTTGTGATAAGAGTCACAGAACTCCAATCTATCAACGCAAGCGGTGGAGTCCAAGTGTAATTCAGGTTTGCTGAAGCGTGTGCATTATAGTTCACGTTAAAGTGAATATTTCATTCACCCATATTCTCCCCATAATGTCAAGGTGAAAAGTTTGATTTTATTTTCAAAGCCATCCAATTCCTAAAGTCAAAGCCTCGCTGGTTTAAGTGAATTCGTATCCCTTGTTTTGAGTTTGTTAATTATAAGGAATATAAGGGAAGTGTGGTGGTATATAAATTATTATGGTTATTGAGGAGTTTTGGGAAGTTGGTGCTATAAAAATATATATATATATTTTGAATGGTTTTTGTTTAAAGAAGAAAAAGGGGAGGTGTTATGAAGGATATTTTACAAAGACATTGGAAGAAAATATAGTACATAAAGATAGCAGCAGAAGTTTTTTTTTCTTCAGAAGAGCAAATTTTTTGCCATCAGAAGTATTAGTCTATCAACAAAAGTTTTTAATCAGCAGAAGTAATTTTTTACATATTGTATTCAATCATCTCTATGATAGGAATAATTCTCACTGGCAAGGAGAACTATCCTGACTGGTCCCGGATGATACAACACACCCTCATATTCAATGAGTTGTGGAAAGGAGTGTGTGTCGGAGAAGGAGACAGTGACCCAAAAAAGCCTACATCAGACAAAGAGCTCACCATCTGGGAAAACAAGAACAGCAAAGTGTATGCATTAATCACAACATCTGTAAATAAGGAGGTGAGTCGCCATATTACATCATATTCAACTGCCTTTGAAGCTTTACAAAAGTTGAAAGAACTCTATGACTCACATTCTGCACTTGAAGTCGTCCAACTTATGATTAAACTCTTCACTCTTGAACTGCAAAATAATGATCCTCTTGCTCTTGCATCTGAAATAAAATCTATAGTGCATGATATCAAATCCACTAAAGTTGAGCTAGATATATCTCTTATTGCTTTTCTCAAGGGCACTGTTATTCCTACATACTTCAAAATTATCTTGAGTCTTTTACAAGCAAATGGAAATCTCAAGGATATAACCTTTGACTCTCTTGTGAAAAAGTTTGCTGAAAGAGAAAAAGCCTTTGGAAAGAAGACGGTCCCTTAATCTTTTGAAGAGACTGTATGCCTCGCTAATAAAGAAAAATATCCTGCTCAAGAGTCTACAAGAGGAAGAGGTGGACGAAGAGGAAGAGGAAGACACTTCAGAGGCATGGGGGGCAGACATCCTCAAGGAGAAAAGATAGATTTACATTGTATTCGCTGCAAAAGAAATGGATCACATGATGCCTCTACATGCAAGCTACCATGAGACAAAATTGAGCAGAGAAGAAACCAACAGAAAGGTAAAACTGATGATACAGACAAAGGTAAAGCACCTGAATCCGCTCACTATGTTGAGGCACAATGCAACATTGGAGTAAATGAAGATTTGTTTAATACTTCACTTGCTTCCAGGAAAAATGATTGGCTGCTTGATTCAGGAGCAACCTGTCACATGACTCATAGAAAATATTTTTTTTAAGGTTTCACTGACAATGTTGATGGAGTAGTATACTTTGCAGATCAGTCAAAAATCAAGCCATCAGGGCTTGGCACAATCAGGCTTAAACTGCCTGGTCTCTCAAACTTTCTTTTTCATCATGTTCTATATCTCCCACAGCTCAAGAGAAACTTGTTGTCCTTGGTCCACATCCGCCAGCAAGATCACTCCATTCATATGTTTGATGGCAAGCTTGAGGTAAGAAAAGCATCTGATCACTCACTTGTCATGAGGGGAATAGAAGAAGAAAGACATTTCAAACTGCAAGGAACATCTGCTCATGCACAACATTTCTCATATATTTCTCATCATGAAGAAGGTACACTTCCATCTAGTTTATTATGGCATGCTAGATTTGGACATTTAAACTATGACAGTCTCCGCTTATTGAAGAAAAATGGTGTTGCTGGTTTGCCTACAATTCCTAGAAAACTTAAGCAATGTGATGCTTGCATTCTAGGAAAGCATAGAAAACAGCGTTTTCATGACTCACATTCAAGAGCACATAGGAAGCTTGAACTTATTCATTCAGATTTATGTGGTCCAATGCCTGTTTCTTCTGCAAATGGAAATAAATATATCATGACATTTATTGATGATTACACCAGAATGTGTT